>JANHGC010005071.1:20551-34006 GCA_027560395.1 Boaedon fuliginosus | reverse complement strand
CTTCGAGACCGCCTGCTGCTACCATATGCCTCCCAGCGCCCAGTTAGATCTCATAGGGAGGGCCTCAAAAGGTGCATCAAAAAAGAACTATACCATCAGCCAATGTCGACTGGCGGGGCCGCGGGTGAGGGCCTTCTCTGTGGTGGCACCGTCCCTATGGAATTCGCTCCCCACAGAGATTAGAACCATCCCTAGTTTGCCTATATTCCGCAAGGCATTGAAGACCTGGCTTTGCCAACAAGTGTGGACTTAACATCTTGTCCTTCCCTCCCTCGTGTACGATTGAGTGAGTGTGTTTTTGATTTTATATTGTATAGGTCAATGTTTTATTGTATTGTTTCCGCCTCGAGTTCCCCAAAATGGGTGAAGAGAGGCGGGATATAAATTGAATAAATAAATAAATGGGAAAACATTCTGAAAGATTACCATTTACCCTAACCCGCGCTATAGGTTTAGTATACAAAGCCATGATCTTTTGTAGGAATGAGTCCCTTATCCCTATTTGTTGAAGAGTTGCCTCCAAGAAGGGCCAATTGATCCTATCAAAAGCCTTTTCTTCATCTACTGAAAGAACACACATGTGTGTCTTAAAACGGTGTGCCGATTCAAATAACAGAGTGGTTTTGATAGTATTATCACATGCCTCACGGCCCGGGATGAAACCAACCTGATCAAAATGAATCAAACAGGGAAGCAGATTTCATAAACGATTGGCCATCATTTTAGCATACAATTTAATATCTATATGAATTAAAGAAATGGGGCGAAAGTTTGCACATTGAGTGTGATCCTTATGGGGTTTCGGCAACAAAGATATATGCGCCTATAGGCTCTGGGCTGGAAATGAAGTAGTCAGAGAAACTGCATTAACTGTATCCATTTTAACTGCTGTAAGCCGCCTCGAGTTCCCCTTGACCGGGGAAGAGAGGTGGGGTATAAATCCAATAAAATAAAAAATAAATAAAATAAATAAATACAATAAAATTATGGATTATGATTAAAAATGGGAAGGGAAGGTGCAGAATGTATATGGAGGAGATGGGATCATCTATTAATCCAACTACCCAGGTCAACTACAGAGCCAGGTCTTCAGCTTGTTGCGGAAGGTCTGGAGGTTGAAAGACACTTTCATAGGATGATGGGGGCCATCTCATCTCAGTAAAATGTTCCAATGGACAGAAACCCTGGCAGAACCCTGCCACCTCGAGTTCCCCAGATGGGTGAAGAGAGGCGGGATATAAATCGAATAAATGAAATGAATGAATGAAAAGGCTCTTCTGCATTCCCTGACTGATGGAGTCCACAGCATGCCTCCTCTGCCAGCACGGGTGGGGCGGGCCAGTCCCATTGGAATGGGACAACTCAAGTAGCATGGAATCATGCCATGTAGGGCTTAAAAGTGATAACATCTTAAATTGCACCTGGAAGCAAACTGGAAGCCTATACAGCTCTTGGAACAGCAATGCAGTCACTGTCCTTGTATCTCTCAATCATTTTCAAAACTTGCAGCTCCTCCATGAACCATGGAGAGTCAGGAATGATAGGTCAAGAAAAGTCTCAGGCACGATCCTGTCCAAAGCCTTTCTCTCCATTTGATTCCAGGTCACTTCCTGTTTCAGCAGGGCCATGCTGCAAACCCTCCAGGATATCCCCCAGTTGCCTCTTGAAAACATTCAGATCCATCATTTTCTGCGGTCAAATGGGTCTGGCCTCCCCATGTAAGAGGGTGGTATAAGAGTCTCAAAGCCACCAGGACGTGATCTGACCATGACAGGGACAATGTTAAATTCTCCACTAGTTGATGTTACCATTGTTACAAGAAATGATCATATCTGCTATATGACCACAGTTCCAAGTTAGAACCATGATGAACTGAGAGAGTTGTAAGGTAAATAGTGATGTTGATAGTGATGTTGATAGTTGTGAGGTAAAGTTGATAGTGTAAGGTTTCAAGAAATCCTTGTGAATATCCACCTGCATTCACCAAAAATTAGGATCATGAAATTTTCCTGCCAAAGCATTGATTTTATTTATTTATTTATTTACATTTGTACCCCGCCTTTTTCCACCAACCGAGGGAACACAAGGTAGCTAACAACAATTAAAACAGTAAAAATTACATTGTTACAATAAAATTATTAAAACAATGAAACTAAATTGATTATCCAACTTTGGTACTGGGGGGAGAGAAATTGCTCCCCTCAGAACGAGTTCACAACTTGGGGGCCCTTCTGGATCCACAGCTACAATTTGATCACCATCTTACGGCTGTGACTAGAGGGGCCTTCGCACAGTTTCGCCTGTTGCCCCAGTTGCGACCCTTCCTGGACTGAGGGGCTTTACACACGGTCGCTCATGCCCTTATCACCTCTCGATTGGATTACTGCAACGGGCTCTACATTGGGCTGCCCTTGAAGAGCACTCGGAGACTTCAACTGGTGCAAAATGCGGCCGTGCGAGTGATTATGGAGGCACCTAGGTGTACCCATATAATACCTATCCTCCGCGAGCTGCATTGGCTACCGGTGGTCTTCCGGGTGCAATTCAAGGTGCTAGTAACAACTTTGAAAGTCCTTCATGGCTTAGGAGCGGGATGCCTTCGAGACCGCCTGCTGCTACCCTAAGCCTCTTAGTACCCGTTAGATCCCACAGGGAGGGCTCACTCCGGATACTGTCGGCCAATGTTGGCTGGCGGGTCCGTGGGCTCGGGCCTTCTCTGTGGCGGCACCGTCCCTGTGGAATATGTTTCCTGCGGAGATTAGAACCTTCCCCAATCTGCCTACATTCCGTAAAGCCATTAAGACCTGGCTTTGTCAGAAAGCATGGAACTGAAAGCATGGAATTGAGATCTGTTCTTCCCACTTGTATGTTTGGATGATATGAATTAGATTTTTGGCTTTATATTGTATAGATATGTTTTTACCTTGTACGCCACCTCGAGTTCCCCTGACCAGGGAAGAGAGGCGGGATATAAATCTAATGAATGAATGAATGAATGAATGAATGAATGAATGAATGAATGAATGAATGAATGAATAAACATAGTAAAGTTAAAAGAATACAAACAGACAATAACAATCATACTATACTTTCTTATGGGGGGAGTCAATCAGTTCCAGGCCTGCTTGCAGAGCCAATTCTTAACAGCCTGGCGGAAGGCTAACAGGCTCGGGATGGTCTGGATCTCCATGGGGAGCTGTTTCCAGAGGGCCGGTGCAGCCACAGAGAAGGCTCTCCTTTGCGGACCCGTCAGCCGACACTGTTTAGTCGACAGGACCTGGAGGAGGCCAACCCTGTGTGGTCTTATGGGGTGCTGGAAGGGATAAGGTAGAAGAAGGCGGTCTCAAAGGTCATTTGGGCACGAGGATGGTAAAGTTTATGATGATGTTCTGTGGCTGGTGCTTGGTTTCTGGGTCTGTATATCACTGGCTATCATTAAGCTGTGAAAAAAATCCTTATTTTCATTCTCACTACTGCACACTACACACAATAGCAACACAATCTTTTCTCAAGTAATTTCCGGTCAAATTAAGAATGGATGCTAAAGAACATGACAGAGCTTCTAGTGCGTCAGAACTGCCAGCTTAAAATATTGGAGATGTCCCTTTTCACTCAACCCTATTTTTTAGGAGTATCAATTGAAAATACAGCCATATTTTAAAGGACGAGGCATGCTAGATTTCATAGAAATTGGTATATGGAATTGTTTGGTTGTATTCCCCTTTCTGTATGTTTTAAGATAGAATAGGATAACATTTATAGATTTTTCTGATGAGAACATCATTGCTAAATTACAAATCTCTCCAATAGCTGGAGGGTGGTACGGTGGCTCAGTGGTTTAGATGCTAGGCTTGTCAGCTCAAAGGCCAACTGCCAAGGTTTGAGACACAAGCGCCAAGTGACAGGGTTTATTCCCACCCTCACCCCAGCTCCTGCCAGTCTAGCAGATTGAAAGCATGCAAATGCAAGTAAAAAAATAGGTACACTATGGTGGGAAGGTAACAGCGCTCTGTGATGTCATGTTGATCACAAGACCAGAAATGTCTTCAGACAATCCTGGCTCAATGGCCTTGAAACAAAGATGAGCACCACATCCTACAGTCGACAATGACTAGCCGAGTAAAATCCACAGGGACTCCTTTACTTTACCGGTAGCTGGAGAAACATACAGTATTGTTATAGCAAGCTGTTTGGAAGAGATAATGCCCGTTGCTGAATGTGATTTTAGAGACTTGTGACAGAAGTCTATGGAATGTACTTCCTGGTCTTTTCCAGTTCTTGCTTTATCATGTGAGTGAGCTAATGCAAAGCAAACACATTATGCACAAGGTGGGGTGGGCACCCTTCCTGCCTCAAATTGCTCTTATTGCGTCCACTGAGTGTCACCCAGGATCTGGGGCTGGGTGGCAGTGTCTTGTGCTGGTCACCCGTGTGGCCCTGCTCAGGTTCCCCAGTCCCTCCTAGGACAGGAAGACTTGGGTGGTTATTTTCAGTGCAGTGTAGAGCAATTTGTAGAACACACGACAAAGTCACTCAGATCTGTTTCCAGTTGGAATCCATGTGTGGTGCAGGTCCATTAGAGTTGCCTGGGAAAAGCTCTTACTCAGCTATTTGGAAACACTTTGATCCTGATGGACCTGACAAAGGGGGCCAGGGTCCTTGATGTTGTCAATGCAACCACCTGCCAATTAGTACCCTGTCCTTCTTGGCTGGTGAAAGTTTTTACTGTGGTGACTGCCAGAGGTTCAGGCAGTGATGAATTATTTACTGCAGGAGGGGACATTCTGGGGACTTTTCAAAGAACCCTTCTCAAACTCCCCCCCCCATCTCATCATCCCACATACCTGGATAATTGCCATCCAGTCTGCCACCTTCCTTTTTTTAGGAAGGCGGCAGATAAGGTTGTATGGCAGCTTCAGACGGTCTTGAACCCCTTGCAGTCAGATTTCAGGGCCAGTTATGGGACAGAAACAGCATTAGTCACACTTGATCTCTGGCAAAAGCAAGATGAGGGTAGGGCATCCATCCATGCTCTTGACTTTTCAGCAGCCTTGAATAACATTGATTATAGTATCCTTTTGGTTCAGATGCAGGATCTGGGGCTGGGTGGCAGTGTCTTGTGCTGGTTTCACTCCTTTTTCCAAGGCTACACCCCATTTGGTGTTGATAGGGAGCGAGAGCTCCAGTCCATGGCTGCTCCTTTGTGGAGTGCTGTGAAGCTCAGACCTGCTGTACAACTTGCAGGTTCTCCTGAACTGACTCTTGCTCAAAGAACAAGTGCTAGTTGTGGTTAGGAGACAACATTGTGTGGCAACTTTGTGTTCTATTTAGCTGCACTCTTTCCTGGATTGCAAGTCCCTGTGCTCAGTCACTCAGGCTGTGTCATCTCACACCTGGAGCACTGCAATGTGCTACACAGGACTATCCTTGAAGAGTATTGGAAACTATAGCTGGTGCTGAATGAAGCTGGATAGTTCTTGGGGTATGTAGGGTAGCCCATATTACACGGCTGTAATACTGGTTGTCAGTTTGCTTCTCGGTCCAATTCAAGACATTGGTTAGCACCTTTAGAGCTCTTTATGGCATGAGACATAGTTTTGGATTGCCCACCTACATTGGTGGAAGGGATAAGCTGAAGACTCCATCTAGCAGAAGTGCCTTTCTGTTGTGACTCTCGCACTCCAGAGACCATTGTGCTCCCTGAGGTGAGAATTGCAATCACCCTTTTGGCCTTCAGAAAGGGCTTGAAAACCTAGCTCTGCCAATTGGCCTGAGGCCCTGAGGAATGTGGGGTGTATTATACAGGAGATGGTTAATGGACTAAGACCCCACCTCCATCCCTTGTGCATCCTGCTCCCTTCCTTGCCATCTTTGTTAATTATAAGTAAATTTTAATGTTAATATTTATTTTTAATATTCAATGTTTTATCTAGTTTTATTACTTGTAAGCTGGTGAGATGGACACCAAATAAATTAATTAAATAAAGGGGAAAAAAAGACCTGTGACAAAAAAATCCCAACACTTCCCATCAATTAATGGTTCAGTACCCAGTCAAGGTCTACAGAAGTGCATAGTGTCTTTCTTGTTTGTTTGCTTATATGAGCATATGTATATCTTACCTCAAAATGGGAAGCTATTTCCCAACAGTTTCATTAAATTAAATAGAGTAGGTCAGGAGAAAACTTCTACTGCCACCAATTTAACTCATCCATTCAGTAGCAGAACTATTGTAAAATGGTATACCAATTTCTAACCCTCATAGGCACTCTAAAAATTATACACATACACACATGCGTATCTCCCCTGTTTGAACACATTTCTTTTATTCCTAAAATAAAAAATAACTTACTATCTGCCTTAAAATTAAATTAGTCAAATGCACATAGGAAAAATGGTAAATTTGAGGCAACCTAACTTTATTGTAAACCTGTTGAAATTAAAGTTTACTACTACATTTTCCTGGATTTTTTGCAGACTGGAAATGATATAAAATAAACAGTTCCTTTGATCACACAATCTTCCCATATCAACTATTAAAAACATACATATTCAGTGAATTCTTAACTTCTAATCCATATTATTCTTAAAATATTTTTTGGAATTCAAGTTAAGGGCATGTTGAAGCTTACACAAGCATTTGTTTCGTTTCTTTAAAAAGTATCAATCGTATTCGTATCTTACTTTCTTAATATGTTTTATCAGGAAGGTTCTTGGGTATACTTAAAATAGAACAAACCTATTTTAAGAGCCAATGTTGAAGAAAAGATTTTGGTCTTTTTAACTTAGAATAGAGGCAATTTTTCTTGACTGTAGGGATCAGGAAGAAAATTAATTATGTTCTTTCCTTAATGGAAAAAATAAGTTCTCTGTAACGTTCAGGTTGCAGGTGGTGGTTTGAGCAGTATGTTCTTGTTCCGGTGCTGATCACAATAATACATGCGGACAGCCTTTACAAATAATTGCAATATTTTGTAAGGCAGGTCACCATAAAAAAAGATCCACTTTCTGAATGGAGGATGTCTCACACAGATAGTCTACATATAAATATATGTATTATATATTTATAATATGCATTATATGTTTGTAATATATATTACAAACCTGTAATATATATTGGAAAGCTGATGATACCACAGCTTGGTATGTCTATTCCATAAGAAGGTAATTTTACCGAATTATCACATTGAATACATTTTTTACTTGTGCTTTATGTAGTGTATGCCATTTTTCTCCTAATTCATACAACTTTGCGTTTCTCCAGCTACATTTCCCTATTTCGTAAGTGAAAAATTCACCCTGTCCTACATGTAGAAAAAAGCAAAACAGAAGGACGGAAAAAAAATCCAATTTTAGGCCAACTAAATATATAGTGGATATGTATACTGTTGATGTGTATATATGTACATATATACAAATGCAGAAATATGCATTTTCTTTTCACAACTAAATAAATACAATAGGTGAATTTAGTTAAATGTCCGAAGTCCAAGAGCTGAATGTAATATATTTTATTTTGCTTTGCTTTGAAAAAATTACAGCTTTATATATATCTTGTACTTTTATATGCAGCACTTAGTGAACTCACATGTAGTTTGTTGACCTGAGCTATAATAGCCATTTCATTTCAGTAAAGCAATAGCATTAAGTAGCTCACTGACCCCAAATTTGCAACTCAGTCTTATGCAGAGTTGGTCGCTGATTTCAGCAAGTTGAAATGTACTACAATAGATAGGACTGGATGGCAGACTTGGACTGGTGGAAATGAAGTTTTATTTATTATTGTATATCATTGCAGTAATACTCTATAGGCAATATGATGTGATGGTGTACAATTCTTTCGAAGAAAGGGAATTAACACTCCAGTCTTGTTGCTATGCCTCTGCCAATGGGTGTGATTGGGGCATAGAGAACTTTAATAACACTATGCCCATTAGGCCACAGTTTTCTGTTAAACCACTCACTGTCTATTGTACTATCAAACTCTCAGCTTCCCAGTGCTTTTACAATTCTGGAAAAGGGTGGGATCTACATGCATTTACATCTAACACCCATGCAGGGCACCGAATCCCAAAGACCCGATCATTACATATCTTTGCAACATGTGTGCAGAGTGCGCATCCATGCAACATGCATACACCCAGCTCCTTCCCTTGGCACACATGTGTTACTCTGGATGTAAAACTGGGCTGCCACCTTTTCCCTTTATTACTCTATTCTCTATTTTCTTTCTTATATCCTACACAAATATCAAACACTTTTCAGAAAGATAAAACATGTCTGTTTGTCATATCAAAGCAAACAATTTTAGATTACCTTAAAGATCAAGATATGTATTGTGAATAAACATTTATGTGCGCTATTCAAAAATACTGTGCTAAATTTATAATTGTGTAAGCTGCCACAGGACCTAAACTTTTGTGTTCTCACTCTATAATTTACTACAAACATTACAGTCTACTGGCCTTGATTTTAACTATCATAATCAAACTTTTTGCAATATTCTTTCATTTCACAAGTGTCTACAATAATTAACTGAACACAACCTTTTTAGCTTCACATGGGGTAGGAATAACTTTTCATCTATTTTATATATGTGTATATATTTATATATATGTATATAACAAAATAAATTAAGTTTTTTCTTACATAATTATGGTCCAGAATTAAAGAAAAGTCATAAAAATAAATAAATTCAAGATTTTTATACCAAGATATGTTAAAATTAAAACTGGCTCAGAACAAACAAAAGTAGTACTATATGCAGGCTTGTTAAAATTCCTGCAACAAGCATACATTTAAAATGTGACAGCTTATTAACCCATGTATGCCCACAATGGAAAAAAATAGAAAGTCTGGCAAAATATTTTCCTCATATCCCCATACTGGTTTACTGGATATTTATAATTTATCATTTATCTTGGGAAAAAAGCAGGAATTAGAAAAGCCACTTTTTAAAAATCATGTTATATTCAAGAAATAAATGACTTTTCAGAAATATGAGGCAAGTTTTTGAACTCAAGGGGAAAAATTGTAAAATAGTACCTCCCATAGACAATACACCTTTAAGTCTGGAGGTTTATCAGCAAAAGCTAAACACCATCTTTTAGTAATAGATTTCCATTATATAGATTTTTAATTACATAAGGAAATCAGTGTTTCCTTCAAACCATATTTAATTATTTGCTTAGGATAAAATTATAATGTTGCTTTCCTACCTTTGGCACAGCAACTTTATAAGAAAAATCGATCAATATCCTGTCTATTTTTCATAAATGGAGAACTTAACCCTGCAGTCTGTCTTATTTGGTGAAAAGAATGTTCTACTTTATTTTTATTTAAGATACTTGTGTTTTCTATCATAAGAGCCACAAAACGTAAATGACATAGCTTGAAGAAGTGCATGCATGTGTATATTAGAGATTCTTCATTACATAAAACTAGTTGTAAAAAGGTGCAACCAAAAATGCCATCTGATACCCAACGGAATGATCAAAGGTAAGAAAAGAGCAAGAGATATGTGGCTGCCGACATCAAAATGCAGCCCAAGAAAACACCACCACTAATGAGAAGGAGCATCCTCCATGCACGCTGGAAGAGTCAGCTTTAGATGTAAACTGGTTGTTCCTGTGCAGTTAAGAGTCTGTACATGGCAGCTGGCATAGTCTTCATATGAATCTGGAAGAAAGGAAGGACTATTCAGTTGATGCTCCATCCCAAATAGTCGAAGGGATTGGGGCATTTGCACTGAGTCAAGAGTAGAATAGCTTCAGTACTCTCCATTCAAAAGACATTTGAAAGAGGACGATATATACATTCAATAGCAATATACAGTGTACATATCATCTGTTAGCTAACATGTTAGTATAAGCCTATAAATAAAAGTTCCATTCACTAGTTAGATCAATGCTAAACGTATGGCTATATTTTAAAATGGGATATTAAACAGCAACTCAAATTTTAATGCAAAATACATGGTTGTATGTCCATTTCAGGAATCAGTCCATTAAATCATTGGATGTAAAGTTAAATGAGAGAATAATTAAAAATAGCTGTGCAACATGCAGGGGAGGGGCAGGGAGATCATTTTTCATTCTGTATAATGGAAGCTGTTATTCTGTTATGATTGTGACTTCGGACTTCTTGCCAGAGACCCCACTGAGTTTGTTTCTGGGAAGCTGACAAGGAAGATCCTCAAATTGTGATCATGTGACTGTGGGGACTCTAGCTGCAAGTACAAGATCTAGCCCTAACACCACCATTGTAAATTTCAACAGCCGCTAAATTTATTTATTTTTATTTTATTTTATTTTATTTATACCCCCGCCTCATTTCCCCGGTCAAATAAGGACCACCTACATGACCTAAAATGTGATCTGTTCTCCACACAAGTCCTAAAACTAGATAAAGAGAAACCAATTAAACAAATGTGTTAAAAGGGTTCACACATTTTAAGCACCACTGTAACTATGATGTGCATTATGTGTCTAATTTTTAAAAAATATTTTGTCTTCTTTCATGCCCTTTTCTCCTATTTCGTAAACAATTGAAAGGGAAAATGTAGGCAGTTACATTAGTGTGATTCACTTTAAATTTGGGCGTAATCCAGATAGAACAAAGACTTTCTGGTGAAGTGAAGGATATATTAGATTAAATAGGTTCAAATTCTTAGTCAGAATTTTCACTTGGTTACCTTATCACATCATAGCTAGAATAATCTTATGTAGTGGGTAAGTCCATCGGTGGATAAAAAGTTTTATGGTATATACTCATCAATAAGCTCATCTGTGGATAAGCTGAACCTAATTTTCTGGGTGCAATTTGGTTCCTAAAATTCTAAATTTGTCTAAGAGTATATACATCAGGGCTGTCAAATTCCCAGACCGTGGGCTGGATGTGTCACGTACCAGCCACACTCACGCCCGATTTAGTAAAGAGGAAAAATGTCCCGATATGTCATGTGATGCCAGCGTGAGTTTGACACCCCGATATACAGAATACTGTGAGTCTGAGGTGCTTATAAGATATATAAACAGCTTTATAGAAGAAAGGGGTATAACCCTGAACCAACAAACACACAGTATAAAGAATACAACAGGCTCAGGAAAATTTATAATACTACTATCTGTATTAAAGAACGTCCTACCAACATTTTAATTTGTGGCAGCAATAATGCAGCCAAGCCAAGCTTTCATGGGGCACTGATGGATGCCAGCTCTTACCTCACCAACAGCATTTGAGAGAACATGAACAATCTTTTCATGAGGTGTTGCTACAACACTTTGTCCATTTATTTCAATAATTCGGTGACCCACTCGGACTCCTCCTCGTTCTGCAATCCCTCCTCTCATAAGACTACAGATCTGGAAAGATATAAGAAGCTAATAACATTGAAAAAAGTACAATAGCAGATACTTCAATAAAGCTGAGCATTTGGATTAATTTGCATTTGCATGATGCCAATTTCAAGCAGTGATTAAAATGCTGACCAAGAGACTGTGACTTCTAATCTTGCCTTGGGCATGAAAGCTGGCTGAGTGTTTTTGGACCGGTCTCTCTCAGCCCAACCCACCTCACAGGACTGCTGTGTGGATAGGAGGCAGGAATATGAGGTATGTTCATTCCTTGAGTTGAATGAATGGATAAAAATATAATAATAATAATAAGGTATCATACTCAGCATTCTCATTACATGACAATGTTTTAACTGGAAGCATTTAAAAATATTTTCAATAAATAGGATTATGAATAAGGAATGATATTAAATATTACTTACTATGCCATTCTGTACACTGAAGCCTAGTTGATATCTGAGGTCTGGTCTTCTAATGAGTACAGTAGTTACTGGAGGACATCTCACTATGTTCAGTTTCACTCTGGCTTGTGTTTTTAAACCCTGGAATACAATATAGTAGGATTTTCACATTATTCTTTTGAAATCTGCAGTCGACTTTAATATGGCAAGTATACTTTAAAAGAGTATTTGGATAGCATTACATTTAATTTATTCTTAACATAATAGCAAGGCATACAAAAATAAATAAGATCTGCATCAGTTAAACCAGAGGGTGAGCAATTAATTTTCCCAAGAGGCCACGTGAGAAACTGGACTGTTGTGGAAAACTACTGCAATCCTGGCCCCACTGCCACCCCAAAGCCCTCCCCTGCTAATGATGCTCCGCCCCCTCTGTTGACACCAATTTGTCCCCCAATCCCCCACACCCATTGGCTGCAAGTGCTATTGGCTGGACCGGATTGTTTGTGCCCTGCAGGCTATAAAATGTCTAAGTATGAGTTAAACCCTGTGCTTTGGAAATGAAGACAAGGAGGACTGCAGATTAATCAGACTATGGTCTTCAAGCTATTATGAAGTCCCTGGGCTGTGTAGTGATAACAGAATATTGAAGGAATTAGCTGAAGGGATGTTGAGACCTTTGTAAATTAACTTCGACAAGTCTTGGAAAACTGGAGAAGTAATAGAAAACTCAAGAAAAAAAGGAGATAATCCTAAACATTATTGGCCACTGAACCTAGTCTCAGTACCTATGAATTAATGCCCTTACATTGAGTCGGACAATAGAAACCATTGGTTCCCATTGGGATCACTTTTGGAGCCAATACTATTCAATATTTTTATTGATGACCTGGATTGATGGGTGGATATCACATTTTCGGATGATATAAAATTTAGAGGTCTGGCTAACATTCAGGATGCAGAATGAGATTGCAGTCTAATCCGCACAGATCGGAAGACTGAGCTAAGAGAACAAAGATGCCCTTCATAAGGGAGAAATGTAAGTTATTATTTACATATAGGAAAGAAAAAACTTAGACCACACATAGAACACAGGGAACTTTGTGGTTTGGAAACCACTACATTGGAAAACGATTTGACTGTGGTCATAACATCAGCTAAACATAAGAGCAATGTGAAGCAGCTCTAGAAAAGTTAACGCAGTTCTGGGCCGCATCAGAGGTTTTGTATCAAAGCCCTGTAATATTTATTTTTATTTATATATTTGTTTTACTTAGATTTATACCCCGCCTCATTTCCCTGGTCAAGGGGAACTCGAGGCGGCTAACAACATTAAAAAATACAATACTTTACAATTTAAAAAACATTTACTAAAGACAATCTCAGGGCCACATTCATACAAGGGGAACGGTACATTAATTCCAGGCCTTCCACCCTTAACGTCTTTACGGAAGGCCAGTAAGGTGGGGATGATCCTGACCTCGGCTGGAAGTTGGTTCCAGAGGGTCAGCGCTCCCACAGAGAAGGCTTTAGCATGGGGGCCCGCCAGCCGACATTGTTTGGCTGACGGGACCCACAACAGACCAACTCTGTGGGACCTCACTGGGCGCTGGGAGGCATATGAAAGCAGAAGGCGGTCTCGAAGGTACCCCGCTCCTAAGCCATGTAGGGCTTTATAAGTTGTTACTAGCACCTTGAATTG
>JANHGC010005070.1:95381-106586 GCA_027560395.1 Boaedon fuliginosus | reverse complement strand
CTCTCTCTCTCTCTCTCTCTCTCTCTCTCTCTCTCTCACACACACACACACACACACACACACACACACACACACACGTTTTCTGGATACAGTGGGATAAACTTGCAATTGTGAAAAATAGTGATACTCAAATTGCAGTTAGATCCCTCTGTAATTTTATTTATTTATTTGGAAATTTTATATAGTTGCCTACTGGCCTACGATGATTATATTTTGATTTAACTTGGAACTGTTTAAGATGGCTTAGAGGCTTAAATATTAAAGCAGAATAGACCAGTTCTAAGCTTTCTACTTCTCCCTACCCCATTAAGAGAAAATTAAAAATGCAAGAAAGGAAAGAAAGTAAAATAAAAATTGAAAAAAAGATACAGAGGAGTAGCTTCTGATGTTCTTTATAGCAGTTACAAATACAATTATAAATTACCTCTTTAAAGTTATAACATGTTTCTCTTATTTTTATAATCTATCCTATTTAATCATCAAAACCATAAATCAAATCTATTTTGTCTGTTTTCCTCAAAAAGCCCATAAACGTTTTCAGTCAGAAATAAAGATAAATGTTGCCTTTTCTCTAATCAAAGAAGCCAACTTAGCCATCTTCAGTGACTTCCATTATCTTCACCAACTATTTCTTTATTATAGAGTTTGCTGACTCATTCCATCTTTGTTCTTATAATAATCTCGTTGCAATTATTATATACTGAACAAATTTCCATGACTTTTTTCCAATTCTTTGTCCACCAGGCCCAGAAGAAAGTCCTATGGTCTTGGTTGTATATTAATCTGCAAAATCCTCAATCAGTGTATATATTTGAATCCAAAACTGTATACCTTTTCTGAGTATCTACCAAACATGATAAAATGTTCCTTCTTATTTACATTTCTAATATGAATTTGAAGTACTTTTATACATTCTAGACAATTTTTCTGGTGACATATGCCAACAGCACATCATTCTATAAAAATTCTCTTTTAAGATTTTAACAAAGTGTAAATTTCAGTGGCTTCAATCATTGTTCCATATGTATATTATAAACAATTTACACCCATTTTATCACTTTTCCATGTTCTATTTCACATTTCAGTCGAAGTGTACACATTTTAACAATTACGGTACATGTTCATCATTTGTACATAATTTCATTTCAAACTCAGTCTTAAAATGTTCAAAACCATAAACTCTTTCGTCTACTTTAAATCTTTCTAATACCTGGAAATTTTAAGCATCTATGTCCTTCTAAAACCAATTCCTTTTTTTATTTCATTTTATATCCCTCTTGACCAGATTCCAGTATCTCAGTATAAGAAATTTCTGTTTGCCTACTATTTCTCAACTATAAAAGGTTGTTGTGATGAGAGTCACAAAGATATTTTCAGACACAAACTAGATTTGTACCTATTCCATATTCTCCATATTCTACTTTTAATATAATGATTTTTAAAATTCACATTAATTTTGACTTTGGCATACCCTAGAAAACCATGCTTCCCAAATCTCAGGACATATGCTCTTAATTCCAAATCTTCTATTTCTAGCAAACCAGCTGTTTCATCTTCAAATGGTCACTAAATGAATGGTTGTAAGTTGAGAACTACTTGAAGGTTCAACAGTCCCTTGTTTATAGTGGAACAACATTTGTAGATTCTGTAAATGGACAATAAATTATCTGTTTATTAAACATTATAGACTGAAATTGTAAATTGGTTTGGGTTTTTTGATGAAGAGCCCTTAAGAAAACTGGAAGAAGCATTTGCATGAGCTCATTTAAGAGTGATAAATGAGGTGGTGTGTTGCCATTGTGTTTAAAAAGTAACAAGTTTGGAATTTGACTTATGTTCTTGGAAGGTTGAATTGAATGAAGTAGAATCCCGATGTGAGGAATATCCTTTAACTCGTGCCTTCTGCCAGCTCATCAGTACCCTGGTAGAGAGTTCATTTCCTTCTAACCTGGGTGCTGGGCTGCGCCCACCAGGATTTGAGCCGTACCTTCATTTTCTGAGAGAATCTATATTTCTTCGATTTCGGACCAGGGCCTACCGGAGAGCTGCTGAAAAGGTAAACATTAGTTCTTGTACTGTATATTACTACAAATCTATGAAAATTCATCTTTGTATTATCTTTATTTTAATTATGTAATACTTCTGTAATCTTATTCTTTTGAAAAAATCCTATGGCAATAATAATAACAATAAACTACCATGGTATTACAGGGGACATTCATGTATTGATTTGCTCTGTGTGACCTCTCACTCAACATGTAGCTGTGGATGGTGAACAGCAAATTTAAACAATAATGGAATGTTTTTTTTAAAAGCCTGATTTATAAAATCTGTGGTTTTCTCAGACCTTGTAATAAAAGTCAGAACTCAGAATAAGTTCTGCAAATAGAAAAGCATCTCAAGTAGGACTGCAAATGCTGAGAAATTACTGCTAAACTTTCTAGATATTTTACTGATCTGATTCAACACAGTTTCAACTTTTAAATTGGAAACTGAAGTTTGAGGCCACCATTTGTTTTTAGCTTGTACAGCAAAGTAATTGCTCTTTCCCCATGTTTATATATTGAAATCTATATTATTTAAACATTGTAATTTTTATTACATGTTTGTGACCTAAAATTCCAATCCAGACTTTTTTCAATCATATATGGAAGTTCAAACAAGACTTTTTTCTCTAAAGGCAATCCTATACCAGCTAATCTGAAAAAAAGTACTATTGGGATTTATTTGCACAATAATAAACTGAAGAAATTAATATGTACAATGTTACTGGATTTCATTTCTATAGAATGTGAGCATTGTCCTATGTATGTAGTGGGGTTTGTTTTATTTCTTTTTCAGAACCATTTATATTGGCTGTTGGTTGAATTAAAGTTTTTTTTCAAGATTCCTTTCAGTGGAACAAGTCTTATATCAGGAAATGTCTCATTAAGCCCCTTCTATCAGAATAAAGATTCGAATCAACTCAGTGGATTGAAATATAACTTTATAACTTTTTAAAAAATTAAATGAATGGTATTTTGGATATGGTTTTTTGACAGTGGGAAGTAGCTGAAGTAGTTCTGGAGGTCTTTTACAAATTGCTGAGTGACTATGAACCCCAGCTTGAAGATTTTGTGGACCAATATGTGGACTTGCAAGGTATGCTGTTTGCTGATCTCTGTTTACCTAATGTTGGTCTCTTGCTGGGAAAGGAAGCCAACAAAATCTTATGGAGGTTTCTTTTTTCCTGATCTGTTGGCGACTGGTAATAGTCTAAGTCTAAGTGGTCCTCAAAAATATAAGGAGGGTTATTTATAGTTCAATGAGATTTCCATGCACAATATTAAAAGTAGGGAATGGTATGAGTGCTTACACGTACAAATGTGAAGAAGAATTGAGCTACAGTGGCATTTTTAATACTGTAGGAGTGTTTAAAAAAATCATTTTCTGCAATGAAAATTTTAAGAGAGACTTAGAAGTAGAATGGGAAGAGGAGGGACACAGTGACAAGGGAAAGCCTTTTAAAACAAGGCTAAATATCTGGAGATGGAATAAGTGATGTAAATCCCAAGAAAGATTATAGTGGTTTATGTAAAAGTGGGAATTCAGTTTTTTGCTTTGGCTCACTCGATTTAAGAAGAGAAAAGGGGGCAGTTGAGAGGAAAGGCAAGGTTTCAAGAATAGATGAGAGAATTTAGTGGGAAAATAGGGATTTTGCACTTGTTTGAATAGTTTGCATGGAAAAAAGGGAAGGAGAAAATGAAAACAACAGTGATTAGGTTTACATTTACTCTGGTAAATTGAAATCTCAGAAATAACACATAAATGTACATTTCATTTTCTAGGAGAGGAAGTAATAGCTTATAAACCACCTGGGTTTAACCTGATGTATCACCTGTTGAATGAATCACCAATGTTGGAATTGTGTCTTAGCTTGTTGGAAGAAGGAGTTAAACAACTAGATACCTATGCGCCTTTCCCTGGTAAGTTGCAAGTTTCTCTTTAATTAAGATATGGAAATATTTACATGACTTTTGTATAGGCTGATGACTTAAAACTGGCAGTTTTTGAAGGGCTGTTGTTTCTGTTGCCTCCATCCATGTACTTGTGTAAACTTACTGAATTATTCTCCCTTCCCCATTTCCCCACTGTTGGAGAATCACGAATGTGTGATTTATTTGTTTGATTTGTTTCCTTCTTTAGGAAAAAAGCATTTGGAGAAGGCTGTACAGTATTGCCTTGGGCTGCTCAATCTAACTTTACAGAAAGAGAACCTTTTCATGGACTTCTTAAGAGAAAGCCATCTCTCTCTCATTGTTACCTCACTAGAACAGCTGCTGCAAGGAATCAACCCTCGGACCAAAAAAGCTGATCACGTAGTAAATATTGCCAGGTATGTCCCAAAAATTTAGAAACGCTGCTGTGCTTTTGTGAAATGCTGTGTTTTTATTCAGAGCATTATATCTTTTCCAGGCGTTCCTATCGCATGGGTGTTTACAAAAATTCCATTAGTAGCTGACTTCATAGAAATAGAATACTGTCCCTCTATTTATATACAGTAATTCATAGGATTGAGCTGTACATTTGTCAAGAATATTTCCAGACAATTTCTATTTATATAGTGAATAATATTATATTTTAATTAATTTGATGTTATAGTCTGTGTATGCACCCTGAAGAAATTGGGATTTAAAAAACAATTGAATTAGGAGATAGTGTAAGCTGGTTTTTCTCCCAAGTAGGGGATAATGATCTGAATAAACTTACACCTATCTACATTGTAAAAAATACAGATATAGGATTTCTCTGACATTCTATTCAACATATGGGTTGTCACCACTACTTCTCTATAATGCTGTATTTTAAAGGTACCTTTATCATGGTAATACCAATCCTGAACTGGCTTTTGAAAGTTCCAAGATCCTTTGTTGCATTTCTTGCAATTCTAACATTCAGGTCAAACTGATTGGAGATTTCACACAAGACCAGGTAATTGCAATTAATTTTTTTAAGGAAGAAAAAAATGAATGGTTATCCAATTATCAGCAAATGATTTATTAATAGTCATATGCAAATATTCAGGGCTTGAAACATCCCATGAGTGGAAGAGCTAGTTTGAGCCAACCTGTTCTCAAACCAAACACCATGTTTTGCAAGTTTGATCTATATGTGGAATGGTGGATCTATTTTGTTTTGGATGCAGACTGAATCATGATTATTGCAAGCAAACCTTTTGGGTGGGTGGAAGCAGAAAAAATCTAAGGCTGAATCTTTCTTTTGTGATGTAAGGACATAAATGGCTAAGCAGAGGGTGAGGGAAAGAAAGTGATGGACAGATTGGGGATTTGTAGTGTGGCACATAAGGCATGAGGTGGAAGGAAGGAAGGTGAAGATGCACTCCAGCCTTGCTCTAGTGACCCCATAAAATCATCTGGAGAATCCCTCGCATGTTTATTTTAACTGAAACCTGGAGCAACTAAAATATTCTAGGTTTTGTTTCTGCTGAAACATGGCAGATCTGAAATGATATAGCAGAACTTTTGTAATGTATGGTTTGTTTTAAATTTAAGCATATTTCTCAAGTTTTGTATACTGCTATTAGTTACATTCTATGTTTGTATATATTTTTGTTTATATATCAGTAAAACATTTATTAATCTTATTATCTTACTTTTTTAAACTTTTAATTACAAATCTAGAGTATCAGTCAGAAACTAATGGCTGGATTTGTGGAGTGTTTGGACAATGAAACTGCAGAAGAAATAATTAATCCCGATGAAGGTATGAAAGGTTCATTATATTTAAATTTTTTATTTTCAAAAATGAAAACGCTTGAGTTTATTTGAAATCTTATTCTTTTCATTTCAGAAGCTAGAATAATGATGAAAGAATGCATTTGGAAGTCTGTATCATTTAAAATTTTAAAATTTTCTTAATAATTTTCAACAAAATTATAGTTAGCTTGCCAAAATGCTGCCAAAAATTACCTTTAAAAATAATTTCACAATATATATTACTGTTCTGCTTCTCATAATTTATATTTATAGGTGAGCTGATTATACAGTTATTTCAGAAACAAATTGATACCTTCTGAAAAAATTAACAGTAGCACTCCTATGTGCATTTCTGTTGTTAAACTGAGAAATGTGCAGGTGGTTGTAAATTAGATTAATAGAAAATATATACGAGTTGACTGAATGCTTTCTGGATAATCCACTTGTAATATAAATGTTTGTGCTTGATTCTAAGAATTTGAAGTTGAAAGGAAGCAAGCGCCGATATTCCATGAAACGAGGATTAATATTCTGAACCTTCTCATTGCCTCTCTGGAGTGCAAGCCACCCAATCTTGCTCTGTATCTTCTTGGTTATGAATTCAGGAAGCCTGTCAGCACTACAAATCTGCAAGATCCAGGTACCCAACTGATTATATAGAGAAAGAGAGGGAAGTGGCTAGCTACCATCTGGAAAAAAACCACATTTGGCTGGTGATACTTTTATTTTATTTTAATTTTGCAATAGAACATAATATTAATATGATACACAGAATAAATGTTAAATGTTTACATGTTAAAATCAGTGCATTGTAGAAAGTACATCTAGATGCAAACTCTGCAAATCTGGGTACTATTAGGTTCCCGTCATATCCCATTTGTAATAAAATGCAACATTAAAGTAATTTTATAAGAGCAAACTCTTTGCTATTTCTACGTAGTATAGTAAAAAGTACACAAAAATTTCAAACAGAATCAATTTTGTTTTTTTTATTTTCTGTGTGAATCGCCTTATTATGCCTTATACATAGTTTAGCTAAACAAGTGTCTTAAATCTTTAAGGTGTGTTGGGTTGCCCTCGTACTTGCCTTCATGCTATTTTGAACATATTAGAGAATGGTACAGGAACAAGGGCTGATCCCACAGCAGTTCGGGAATCTCCACATCTAGCAGAGTTGTGTTATCAGGTATGAAAGAAATGTTGAGTAAATTTCAAATTTAAATTTTGTATATACAGCCAATCAGCTTTCAGTGGTTTTATGTGTGTGTGGCTTTTTGTAGTTTTGTTGTGCTATTTGTCAGCGTTCCAAGTAACAAACTCCAACTCAATAAACTCCGAGACAAACATTTTTCTCAAAGTTCCACTTTATTAGAGTTGTCATATCGGCGTATCTGGGAAAACCCAAATCTGAGACGTCCGGGTTTTCCCTTGGAAATTGAAAATCAAAACCCCATCCCCTGCACCTATCAGTCCATCACATGGTCCCATCATCATCTGTCCCAACTGGAGACCTTCCTTGAACCACTCGTTTTCCAGAGAAGAAGAATGTTGTTATGACTAACTTCCCCTCTCTATGAGATCCCCCCTCCCAATTTCCCAGGCACTAGAATGTGGCAGCGTGGAAGCTTCTAAGAAAAATATGGCTTCCAAAGCTGACACTATTTTGATTCTTAAAATAATTTATATCACAGGCCTATATATGATTACAGAGAAATGCCTGTTTGAATTCAGGGATATTTTCTTTTAGATAATTATATATCTGAATCCTTCACTTTATAGCATTGCAACCTAAACTGATTTTTTTAAAAAGAAGTGTTATATGTAAGTCATTTAAACTACTGATGGCAGTTGTAATATTGCGTTATTAATAATTCAGCTATGTTTTTAACCTGATATTCTTTGTAAAGTTTTAAAAAGGAGTGCATGTTTTTGTGTTTATACCCAAACACACACATGATTTTTTTTATTAACAGGTGATCTATCAGTTATGTGCGTGCTCAGACACATCAGGACCAACAATGAGATATTTGAGAACTAGCCAGGATTTCTTATTCTCTCAATTGCAGCACTTGCCTTTTTGTGTCAAAGGTAACACTCAAAATGCACTCTTAATTGGATGTACTTTATTCTAATTGCTTTGAAACATTTATTGTCTAATTCTAAGTTGAAATACTTTAGTCATGCAGAAAAGCTGTTTTTATTTCAGAATATTAGAAATCTTGTCTTGGAAGGAAGAGAAATACTTCCCCCTTCTTTTGTGACACCTCATGCGTCCCATCCTTTCTTTTTTGCTTCGTTTTCATCTCAGCATTGGAAAAGAATGAGTCAGGAACCATGACCATTGAGGCATCTCATTTTGGGAGCATTTACAGTTAATTGGACCATATTGCAATATGACTGTTCTCAAACATTCTAAGCTAAGGTTTCAGAGCATGTCGGAGCAGGAGGGCTATGTTTTCCCAGGGTGTGTATTTTACTGTGTGTGCTGTTTCTGTCTGTCACTTCTACTCAGAGCATGAGATTCCTGCCTTGAATCAGATGTCATGGCTAATGAAAACTGCCTCTATAGAATTGCGAGTTACTTCACTGAACCGCCAGCGTTCTCACACACAGAGACTGTTGCAGCTCCTTCTCGATGATGTCCCAGTTAGATCTTATTTAGGTAAGTGGAATATGGCTAGATAGATAGAAGTATCAAGATTATTATATCTAAAAGCCATTTTTTTCTTTTTGGAACTAGTTGTCACTTTTATATGCAGTTCTTAACGATTTTTACCATAACAGTTTCTAATTCTTCTCATAGAGAGCTTAATGTTATGATTTTAGGAGTGAGGGAAGCAAGCATTACTTAAATAATGGAGACATTGGTTTAGTCAAAGTGACATATTATTAACAATCAAAGATTATTCCGTATAAGACATTGTTCTTGCTTATTAATAGGATACCTTGCTTTTATAGTTCATCTCTCTCAATGTAAAATTAGAATTGGGTGGAATGTATTGCTGTCAGTATGTAATAAATTTATGTTAGTGTAAGCGAAGCACCTCTTCAGAATATTAAAGAGGTTTGCATCTTTCAGTTTGTGCAGCTGCTTCAAAGTGCACGGACATTTTGTATTTTATTGCTTTAAATTTATTCTGTGGTAAAATTGGGTGGCTTATAAATTAATTTTAATTTTTAAAATTCAATTTCCTTAGCTGATGGTGAAGGAGGGATAGAAGATGATAGTCGTTCTGTCACTGGATTCCTTCACTTTGACACTGCTTCCAAGGGTAAGTTATTTGCGAAGACCTACTTTACAGATTTTAATTAAGAATATAGTGGCTATTATTACAGTAGTGTAATAAAACTAATGCAGCCTTCATGCCTAAGGCAGATTAGAACCCAGTCCCCTGGTTTCTATCCTAGTGCTTTCCCAACCTTTTCTATGCCTCACACTCTTAGAAAATGATTGATTAATGTTGTCACCCCCTACAAAAGTAATTGTGACTCAATCCACAATCCACTCTTTGTCACACCCTGCTATCTCACACACCCTGGGAGTGCTGGCACCCCAGGCTGAGAACTGGTTCTCTCTTTTTTGTTTGCCTGTTTATTATAATCAAAACATTCAGAATTTGTTGGAAAAATCATACTTTAGTTTATAAATGATAAATATCTTTCTGTATAGGTGTTATATAATGCATTCATTTTTGGCTTCTGGCCTACATATTTTGTGATATTTCTGCACTATATAATAGGAAGCAACTTAATACATTACGAAGATATGAGTGGGCACAATTGAGAAATTAATAAATCATTTGAAGTTTTGGATTTTTTCCAGTGATGATATTCTAACCGGTTCGCATAATTGCTAGGTTGCGCTCAACTGGAAAGAATATCAGTGCTAACCTCGTCCACCCGCCCTGTTCCAGAAGTACCAGGTGAGCAAGGTATGCTCTGAGAGGGCATGTGGACTCCGCGATTGTGCAGCGAATTACAACACGCCGCCTGCAAGGCAATGGGGGGGTGTGGATTCGGCAGCATGTAGCCTGGCGGCTGGTTTTAATTGGCTGCGCGATCGCAGAGTCTGTGTGCCGCCTCAGAGCATACCTTGCTCACCTGGTGCTGCTGGAACAGGGAAGATGGACAGGGTCAGTGCTGATATTCTTTCCAGTTGAGCGCAACCTAGCAATTATGCGAACCGGTTAGAATATCATCACTGATTTTTTCCCTTTTGTTAGCTTTCTAAAATATTGTGTTGTAGGAGAAGAAGAGGCAGGAGGGGGAAGTTAAACAAATCATCAGCCTACAATTGTTACATTCCCACAAATGTCTAAGTCCAACCCTGCTTGAATTCCATTGACACTTATCTTCTGCCAATTTAGCAATGAACATTAATTGACTACAATCTTGTGTATAGGCTTAGCAATAAATCTTCTTGACTGCCACTTAAAGAATTGTCCTGATTCTTTGTGTCTGACTGTAACATTAAATATGACTAGCTCAAAGAGCATAAAACTTTTAACAAATGTTAAAGCACTCAGTTCAATTTTGTACATTGTAATTACCTGCTGGATTAGAGCTATACTATTTCAGAATTTAAATGTAAGTATACAGCGGTATCTCTGTCTCATGGTGGAGCTTTATTATACTTTTGGGATATAGTTATTAATTTTTGGGGAAGGTTGTTGAGAAGGTGGTGGCGTCGCAGCTCCTTCAGGCCTTGGATGAAGCTGATTATCTGGACCCCTTGCCCGGGATGGAGGGTCTCCCTCGATCCTGGTCTTCTTGACCTCTCAGCGGCTTTCGATACCATCGATCATGGTATTCTTCTGAGTTGACTCGGGGTTGGGAGTGGGAGGCACTGTTTTACGGTGGTTCTCCTCCTATCTCTCTGACCGAACTCAGTCGGTGTTGGTGGGGGGGCAGAGATCGAACCCTAGGGCCCTGCCATGTGAAGTTCCTCAGGGCTCCATCCTCTCCCCCCTCCTTTTCAATATCCACATGAAACCACTGGGTGAGATCATCCATCGACACGGGGTCGGTATGCTGATGATACCCAGTTGTCCCCAGTCAAACTAGTGATGCCGTGGAGGCGATATCCTGGTGCCTGGAGGCTGTGAGGGTATGGATGGGGAGGAATCGGCTCAGAATCAACCCTGACAAGACTGAGTGGCTGTGGGTTTTACCCCCTCGGAATCCAGTTGATTATCCAGCTTTGGTACTGGTGGGAGAGAAATTGCTCCCCGCAGAACAAGTTCGCAACTTGGGAGTCCTTCTGAATTCACAGCTACAATTAGATCACCATCTGACAGCTGTGACCAGAGGGGCCTTCACACAGGTTTGCTGTTGCGTCAGTTGCAACCTTTCCTGGACCGAGAGGCTTTACGCACAGTTGCTCATGCCCTTATCACCTCTCGATTGGACTACTGCAACGCGCTCTACATGGGGCTGCCCTTGAAGAGCA
>JANHGC010005069.1:85257-124036 GCA_027560395.1 Boaedon fuliginosus | reverse complement strand
ACAACCCCCCACTCCCTACTAGCACTGATAATGTTACCTAGTTGAGTAATGAAACATTTGCAAGAAAATAACAAAGCTCAACTATAAGCTACAGATATTCTCTTCTTTTGATTCAAGTGTTTTGTAAGACATTAAGAAACTACACTTTCTTAATGTCACATTCAGTACTTTGGGTGTTAGGAGCTTTTTAGTTGGACTCTCTATCCTTTAATCCAAATTGCTTTTTCAGAGGCATCAGAACTATTAAGCTGTTTGTTGTTATCCTTTTCAGAGACATGGGCCATCCAACACTTTGTATCACCTTGTCAGAGATGTCAAAAAGGTAAGAGTCCAAAAGTGGACAGTAACATGAAGGTAATATTGTAGCTGCTTCTTGTCATTAGAGACAGCCTCTGCTTTGCATGGGCTACCAATGAGCTTTCTTCCACCTTCTGCCATTGCAGTTGTGCAGTATGTGTTCGTAATGATTCTCAGCCTTCTGTACAATACAGTTAACTATTTAGTGGCTGCTAGTGGTTACTTTAGATGCTTTAGGTATACTGCTTCTGCTAGTGGACTGTAGGTGTTTTTCATGTGACGTGGATTTATGCAATAGATGTATTTTAATAGCCATCGGTGTTATGAATGCTGATTTCCATATTGTGGGCCAGTGTTGGACATTGCAATATATATTAGTGTTGTGCTGGATATTGAATCATTGCATTATTTTCAGCTTTGTTAAGCTCTATTTTTTTTATAAAGCCTCATCTTTTTGAAGTAGCAAGTTTAAAAAGAAAACAGTTTAGATATAACTCAGTTTGTGTGACTGAAGCTACTTAAAGGAACTGGTGGAAAGACATTGTGTTTTTTATCCTATTTAATCATATTCCATCTCTTGCATGATTAGCAGCAGAGTGAAGAAGAGAGTAAAAAGAAACTTGTTGGCCCTACAGGTTTTGGCTGCAATTCTTACAGCTTCTTCATGGTGTATGTTGGGCACTGATTTCCTTCATCAAGATAACAATGATATAAATTAGGCCGCAAATTTAAAATGGCATAGAAAAGGCTCACCTCTATCTGCCCATAGAGTAATCGTGGGAAAAATAAGAGCATAACATTAGCTAAATAAAACCTCATCCCCTAAATTTTCTTTTCGCTGACAAAACTATAAATAGGTAGTATAGGTACCAAAATAGGTACTAAAACGGGGGAACTTAATATCTATTGCCTAGTGCGTGCCTATGTACTTGATCACAATCAGTGATGATATTCTAACTGGTTTGCATAATTTCAGGGTTGCGCTCAACCGGAAAGAATATCATCGCTGACTCCGTTCACCTGTCCCGTTCCACAAGCCCGGATGAGCAAGGAACGCTCTGACGCAGCACGTTGGACTCCGCGAACTCGCAGCCAATTACATCACGCTGCCTGCGGGGCAATGGGGGGTAGGATTCGGCGGTGCGTGGCCTATCAGCTAGCTTTAACTGGCTGCGAGATTGCGGAGTCCAACGTGCCGCATCAGAGCATTCCTTGCTCAGCTGGTGCTTCTGGAACGGAACAGGTGAACGGAGTCAGTGATGATATTCTTTCCGGTTGAGCGCAACCCTCCCATTACGCGAACCGGTTAGAATATCATCACTGATCACAATCTTATAATCAACTGAAGTTTGAAACACATGCATAAAAGTTAAAGCCCAAACACTATCAATTATAAATTTACATATTTGTAGATTTTAGTTTTAAGGCACTTTGTCCAGAGAATGAGAAAAATATAGATTTAAAATGAGTTGCCCTTTAAACTTTTGTAAAACAAAAACAAAAACACAGAGACAGAGTATCCAACAACATGTTTAAAGAATTTTAAATCATAAGTAACTCAAAAGTTTGAGGAAAAAATTGAAATGTTTGAATATACTCAGAAGCAGGGGGAAAACTTTTTAGGGAACTTACTTTACATTTGTTACTTCATTTATGAAATACTAATTTTGGAGAACCAGGGCAAAATGTGTAACTATTTTTTCAATAAAAGAGCTAAATGTCTATTGGGACTATAACATAACTTTTTACAACCAAAAATGTTATGAATATGCAGCACAGAACTGCCTAATTCAATCAGGGATTAATTTAATTAAAGCTTTTTGCTTCCCTGTTCTTTTTGTTGTTAGTTACAAGAAACAGTTTTTGTATACACACACACACACACACACACACACTGTATTTTTTGCTCCATAAGACATACTTTTTTGTCTCCCAAAAGTGGCTGGAAATGTCTGTGCGTCTTATGGAGTGAATATTGCTGAAGCCCCACCTGCCAACACCCTTCCTGCCAGCCGTTTTTGGCCTCTGCACACCCTGTTTTCAGCCTCCACGTGCCCCATTTTTGGCCCATTCCAGATAATGGGGACCAGGTGGAACGGGCCAAAAACAGGACATGCGGAGGCCAAAAACAGGGCATGTGGAGGCCGAAATGGGGCACATGTAGACAGCGATCGGCAGCAGCGATTCCTGCCACCTGGAACAGCTGATCGAGAGTATTGCAGGAGGCTGATCTAACCACCAATCATCTGGTCATGTTAATCAGGCTGAGATAATGCACTGAAGCTGACCAGGCTGTTTGCTGCAAGGACTCTAGCCAGATGAAAACCAATGGATGCTGGGAGGCAGAGGCAGGGGTTTTTTTTCTTGTTTTCCTCCTCTAAAGCTAATGTGCGTCTTATGGTCCAGAGTGTCTTATGGAACAAAAAATACATATATGCTGTCTCATGAAACAGATTTCAAGTTGAGGCCAACAGAATTTCTTACACACACACACACACACACACACGCACACACACACACACTTATTGGTTGGTTGGTTGGTTGGTTGGTTGGTTGGTTGGTTGGTTGGTTGGTCGGTCGGTCGGTCGGTCGGTTGGTCTCAACTTGAAATCTGTTGCACTAGACAGCAATTTTTTCCTCACTTCATAAATAATGAAGTAAAATGGTATGCTACAAAATATTAGATGATTCCTGCAGACCTATTCCTGAGTGATAACATTTCTTTCTCTTCAGTTTCTGAATCTATCAACAAATCTGCATCAATTTAAATGAAATGGCATTCTAGAAAATAACCTCTTAATGCAACATATCATTATGCTGGCAGCACAATGTTTCACTGCCCATGATAGAGACCGATGACTGTCTAAAGCAACTTATCTCATTCTGATGAATTTTTATTTCTAGTAGCTTAATGTCAATTTTATTATAACCATTTAAGATCAAATAAATATTTATTAAAATGAAGCACTTTGTAAGTATTACCCAGAGAAATAAATTATATTCACTTTATTCTGCTGAAGAGCAGTTTAATATTAAGACTAAAAAAATAATTTTAGTATGTGCATTTCTGGCACCTTTAAAGTTACGTAGCTAAATATAAAGCAGAAAGTGAGCATATATAAAGTTGCATATGAAAAATGCCAAAAAAAGCTTTTGTGGGTATGTAGTAGTTATATATTTTAAGTAACAAAATCAGTTTTTCTCAATACTATAAAAGTGCAGTGTGAGCAAAACCTAATATTGGAGATAGTCTTTGCCCCAATTATGTTAAGGAAACTCATTTCTTTCTAATTGTAAAGGGTGCAAAGAGAATACCATTCAAGTAACCATAAAAATAACTTTGCTTGTATGCAAGGAAAGGGGAGTTAGCAAAAATGGCAAAACTTTGCACTTTTCCTTATATTAAAAGACTTTAAAAGTGAAAACAATGAAAGATCATGGATAACTCTTGAATTCCAGTTCTAAATAAATGTATGCTCTAATTAGTTTATGGAAAAGCATGGCCAATGTGGCCTTTTCACCTCTTTTATTTAGTTAATAAAGGCCATTTCTCCTAGATTTGAATATCAAGGTCACTGACAAGTCATTAGTCACAAAAGTGTGTGCCATATAATGACTACTTTTTTGCCAAATTTGATGTTTAATGATTACTCAGATGATAAAAGGAAAACATGTTGGGAACTTTGATGGCTAAAGAGTGCCCTCTAACGTTCATATAGTAAACATTTCTACCCCTTTTTTTGCCTCTCTCTTACTAGGTATATATTTAGTAAGACACCTTTCTGATTAATTCATGACCAGTAGGCTATATCTATGCATAATGTCATGCTCAAAATTAAGCATCTGTAGAAAAGATGTCACTTTCTGGATTTCTAACAATTTATTCTTTAATCCTAAGCATGTCAATTTAAGGAGAAAGCAATTTGACTAGAAATTATTTTTTAAACAAAGCAATAAAGTTTTTAAAGAATGAAATGTTATTAGAATCAACATAATCAGGCTATACTTTAAAAGGTTTTAGAGGAAGGAATTATTCTTTGGTTTTTCTAGAACAGGGATGTCAAACTCACATTGTCATGGCGGTGTCACGTGATGCATTGGGACCTTTTTCCCCTTCGCTAAACTGGGTGGGGGCAGGGCCAGCACGTGATGCATCCGGCCCACGGGTCACGAGTTTGACACCCCCTGTTCTAGAGGAAACAAAATTATGACTAAGCCTTACAATCTGAGTCATAAGAAATATCATAGAAATATTTCACTTTTATTGGATATTCAGAGATTATTTGAATAGGTTTGAATGCCTTCTACTCTAGAAAAAAATCAGAAGAATGATTCTCAGTTTGTAGCTAGCGGATTAATACCTGAGTAGAATAAAATTTAGTTAAAATACCAATAGATTGTTTAATTATTTATAATATTTGGAATCAAAAACTTTGTTTTATGTTCATGTTATGTTAATTGGCAATAGACCAGATTATATAAATTTGATTTGCTCACACTTCTTTAGAGCCACTAGGATTAAAAGCTCGTAATAGAAATCCTAGACAGGTAATATAGGTACGATTAGAGTAATAATCTCAAAATGGCATTTTGTGTTTATTTACTAGGCATATAAAATGCAAGCTACATCAACTATACTATCATTCTTAAAGCAATATATTTATTTAGAGAGGACAAATAAGCAAGTGCAAGATTTTGTATATACAACAATGGGATTGTGCTTTCTATACATGGGGGTGGGTGGGTTGTAAACTGTTTTTGCCTTACAGTAATAACATAGAAACATGTCCTTTTTGATATTAGGAGAATTGAAAGTCAGTGGAGCAAGATCTGAGAAATGGCTTATGAGGTAAATTCATTATTTGGCCCACTCAGTGCTAAGTAATGAGGTAACAGATGAATTTTGGCACTAAATGATAGATGGTGTATGAAAATAATTAGCTATAACTGAAATCAACTTTTATTTAAATGAGAACACATTACAATCACCCCAAAAAAATTGAGAACATATTCACTGTCATATAGATTTGACTCTAAAACGTGAAAATAAATTCTTCTGCACGCACTTTTCCTAGATATCAGATATTATTTCACCGTCATTACAGCCAAATATATTTCCTTTTTGGAAGTTGCAGGACAAAAAAAGTCAGTAACCAACACTTCAGCTGAAAGTATTTTGATTCCTGCAGTTTTGGTGTTTTAGGAAATAAAAATGAAATTAAAGAATCACAAGAAGACTTCTTCTAAATATTTAATATTCAGTATTTAATATTTATTTAATATTAATTAATTAATATTAATAAATATTTAATATTAAATAAAAGAGCAAAACTTGTGATTAAGCATTCAGCATCTGTTTACGATAAAGTTGCCTTCCTGTTCCAGGACTAAGTTTGGAAAAGACGTTCTTAGAAGCGTGATAGAAGCAGGAAGACACCCAACCCCAAAACATTTGCCAGAGCATAAATATATTCCTCAGGATATAAGACTGTTGTATGGCTTATTTGAGACATCACCAGGTTCCAGCAAATACGTACAGTTTTTGTAAAATGCTTTGCCTTCATGCTTTCCTTGTTCTGCAGTAGTGTATCCTGTTTTTCTTCTCAGAATAGCCTAAATCCTGTGTTCTGAAACTTACTATCTTCTGTTACTGCTATCTTTTAACACATTTTCTTACTTAATTTATGTCTTTTTTCCAAGCGCGAATATCCAGGTTTCGGTTGGATCTATTTTAAGGTGAATTAATTAATAACCATAATAATACGTTTTCTTATGTTTCATTTAAAACTCTCATAGTTCTAGAAAAATGTGTGCAATAGACTTAATAATCAATTGTATCTTCCCCCCCTCCCTTGTTTTGTGTGTCTTTTATTCTATTGGAAAAAATAGGGAAACCTACCACCAGATTATAGGATAAGTCTAATTGATATTGGCCTGGTGATTGAGTACCTGATGGGAGGAGCTTATCGCTGTAATTATACTCGAAAACGCTTCCGAACACTCTATCACAACTTATTTGGCCCCAAGAGAGTAAGAATTGTTATTATTGAGTTTTTGAAAATTGTTTCATAAAAAAATAGATTTAAGGTGGTGGGTTAAAAAGTGGTCAAGTCAAAGGTGACTTAGTTAGATGATATTACTAGGCCTTTGGATATATCTTGAATGTTGAAAAACTGTTATGGGCACTGCCACATAATGATTCTGGGCTGAGCCAGTTACTTCAGTACAAGAAAAGGTTGTGTTCTGAGCTCATTCTGTGAACAAATTCCTTCCTTTGACTACACTTACTCAAAGTTCATTCCTTTCCTAAATTCTAAACCTTTAGATTCTAAAGTCATCTTCCACCTTCCTGTTCTAACATACACTCAAATTATTTACTTCTGTTACATGCCCTGTTTCATTGTACATACTAAAAACACAGTCTGTAACAAATATATATCCTCTCTCCTTTCCTATCCTCTCTTTTATTTGTTGTATGGATTGATATCCCTCCTTTCATTCAGGAACTCAAGTATATATATGTTTTTCTTCATAACAACAACCCTGTAAAGTAGGTTGATCTGAGATTTAATTTCAGTTCCTCCCTCCTCCATCTCTCATCTCAAGAAATCCCTCAGCATGTTTTTTGCCCCTGCTTCCTCTACTCTTTTCATAAAATAACCTTAGAGGAATGCAAAAATAATCTTGAAGACAACATGCATCAATTGCTGTGAAAACATCACATTAGGGATAGGAGGAATAAATTCCTAAAAATGGGAGGAGAAGGTGAGAAATAAAATCAAGAATGGCCCGTCTTGTGTTTCTTGGGTGTAAGAGGGAGGGAAAGGGAAAATTTGGCCAGCTTTCAAATTTCTGCTTTATATCCAATAATAATAAAACAGAGTTACAGTATTTATTATTTATTTTTTTATTTTATTTTATTTTATTTATACCCCACCTCTCTTCACAGTAGTTCCTATGCTGTCTGTTTCCTTCCCTGGACTACCTCAAAGGATTGACATAGCTCTTACTCTAATTAATCCCAATTTCTGCCAGCTTTCTCACTCCGTCCTCAAGCCTGTTTCTTCCTGGATAATAACAATGGGATATCAATTATTCTTCTTTCCTTTCATTTGCCAGTGTATTTCTCACAGTAAATAATTATGAACTACTGAATCCTGGCCCTAGTCCAAAATATATCTATTTCATAAATACGTAAGAAAATAAAATGACAGAAGAAATTATTCTGTGCTCTTAAATGTGTCCAATCACCTCTTTTTAAAATTAAAGTAATTGAAACCCATAACAGTATGACACCTTACAAATACAGGAGGAGATATCAATCAATAATATTATCCCAACCCCCTACAGCAGGGGTGTCAAATTCACAGCATCATGTTGCCGTCATGTGACATTTTGTGATGTTTTTTCCATTTGCAGAGCTGGGGTGGGCGTGGCCTGTGCGTGATGCATCCAGCCCGCAGGCAGCCAGTTTGACACCCCTGCCCTACAGCAACTGAACTTGTACCTGAATGCCTTTTTTCAGTTACAGCTGCACCCAACAATCTCTAATTATAGCTGTAAATTGCTGAAGAGATGCAAGGGGCTAAGCATTAGATGCAAGATATTGCTCTGCCTGATACAAAGTGGAAAAGGATGTTGCTGACACTTTATCCAGTTCCTAATATATAGGAAACTTAAAATATCCTTTCAGGATTTTCTGGGGAGTTGAGGGAGCATCCAGTTTAAAATGCTGGAATAAAGCTGGATGCCAAGGGGAAAAACATAAGGGTCCACATCATTAAAGGAAAGTTTACTTTTCTTTAATGAACTTTGGAATGTTTGTGCAATAATACAGATCTTTCCCAAACAATAGGGATGTGTGAAAAACAGTTAAATAGTAGAAAGTGATAATAACTAATAACATCAAGAAGCTTGGAAAGTATGTATGCTGAATCCAGGAATGATGAAGGAACTGGATAGATTTTATTCAGTCCCTGTTCTTTTTGAAAAGTTATATATAGAATTATTCTTTTCTTTTTTTACCTACAGCCCAAGGCCCTAAAACTTCTGGGAATGGAGGTAAGTGGCAGGTCACTCATTTTAATGACATTTTAGAAACCTTTACAACAGAACAAAATATATTCAGGACCATGATTCACACATAACTCACATGATTTTTTAAAAACCTAGTAAATACTTCTATGTACTCAAGGACACTTGCAAGTTAAGATTTCAAACGGAGCTTCTTTTCCCACCATAGAGGAGGGAAGCAGAACATGAAAGAAGAGAAGAAAGGAATAAATGATGGAAAAGAAATCAAACATCCCACTGGACATGCCTAGAGCATCAGGCATACCTAAAACGTATCTTTAAATCCTGGCATGAAAATAATACATGTTTTCAAGATAATTCGTAAAAAAAGTCAATTTTCATCGATGACACTGTGCACATATTCATATGTATAACTATGGCAAAGAGACAGGAAAGTTTATTTAAAGACTTCTCATAAAATTTCATAGTTTCAGTGAATAACGCATTGAAATATCTGTATTTGGAAACAACCACACACGTTAGAAGTATTAGATAAGAGTCAGTATAGAAAAGTATGTTATTACAAGATTTCATGGAAAAAAACACCTCTTCAAAAATTATCAGAAAACTAATTGTTAAATCAATATTATTAAAATTTCTATATTTAGATGAGAATGCATCAGGATGTTGAAAGTGATTTTCCCAGAAGTATTAAATCAGCACTGGGCATACCAGACAAGTATTTTTGGAGTGCTTAATTGCTGATTGTTAAGTAGATCTCTAAATTATTGCTGTTAAATAAATTAAAGGTAATTTATACAGTTTTGAAAGCTATTAGGCATTATCATTGCAAAGAGGAAAAATGAAAGAAAGAGAGATCTTTCTGAATAAAATAAATCCAGGTAAGCTCCTGTAGTTCTACAGAAAAGAAACAAGTTCTATGTCTTTTTAAGAATGACATTATATTGGTAAAGTTACTTTTAGCCTAACAATATTTTTCTATGCTCATCAGGATGATGTTCCACTACGGAGGGGAAGAAAGACCACTAAGAAACGAGAAGAGGAAGTGGATATAGACCTAGATGATCCTGAGATTAACCATTTCCCTTTCCCCTTTCATGAACTGATGGTATGGGCTGTGCTGATGAAGCGCCAGAAGATGGCTCTTTTCTTCTGGCAACATGGAGAGGAAGCCATGGCTAAGGCTCTGGTAGCCTGTAAACTTTGCAAAGCAATGGCCCATGAAGCATCTGAAAATGATATGGTGGATGACATATCTCAAGAACTTAATCACAACTCCAGGTTGAGCTATTCACGAATGTCCTTCATTTTGTATGACAGAATCTAGATAAAATAACACCACTTCTTTTTATTACTGATCTGATTAAAATAGAAGTCTCATAATGCTTTCCAAATCCTAGGAGAAAAACCAGGCAGTGTCAACAGAGTTGGCATGAGGGCTCTCTCTTGGAATGTTTGCAAATACTCTCCCAGATGAGTGAAAGGCTTGCAAGAGAAATAAACATTTCGTTCCAAGCCAAGGGCTCAATGGGCTGGCCTTGTAGAACAGAACAATGCTTCCAAGCCAAACCATTTCAAGCAGCCATTGAGAATATTGGCTTATAAACAGTAAGACTTCACTGTTAGAATTGAGGGTTAGCCATGCAAAACAGTTATAACAAAGATGGTTGTTAGAAACATGGGAAATCAATCTTCCAGTTATCCATAAAAAGCCAGGGTTTTATTGGTCAAAAACAGGACTTTACAATCTGCTTAGAAAATAATGCAGGCACTGGAACTCTAACCTAAAGCCTAAGTAACCCTATCAGGAAGTTTCTGTTACTGGTACATGCCATTCCTTTAAAGACCTACCCTATAGAAAGCATACTGCAATAGTTTAACCTTCATATTATAAAGATATAAATGACTGCTAATAACATTTATAGTCTGATTAACCATGGCATGCTAAATGCCTTTATGAGTATTCTTAATACAGAAATGTAGATATCTCAGTAATAAAATCTGCCAAGGCAAGCATACGTTATCATTATTGGAATCTTGTTTCATATGAAATTCAATGTAAATTGATTCTCAGTCATCCAGGTCACGGTTGTCCCATGTTCATTTCTCACTCAAGAAGCTTCTTCGGAGCTGAAGAAGCTTCTTGGATGAGAAGCCAAACACCTTCAAAGTAAAACCGGAAAGTTGCCCCTTGAAAAAGCACCTTTGGGAAACTTAGTCTGTTTAGCCAAATCCAGTCCCTCATTATGCCCACAATTACCAGAGCATCAGACAGAAATTGAATAGAAAAAGAAGATGCTAAGATTTAATTCATAGAACTACATAGAATAACAGAGTTGGAAAGGACCTTGGAGGTCATCTAGTCCAACCCCCTGCTCAAGCAGAAGAGTCTATACCATTTTAGACAAATGGCTCCCCAGTCACTTTTTAAAAGCCTCCAGTGAAGGATTATCCACTACTTCTGAAGGCAAGCCATTCCACTGGTTGGTCTCACCATTAGGAAATTTCTCCTTAGTCTAGGTTGCTTGTCTCCTTGATTAGTTTCCATCCATTAGTTCTTATCTTGCCTTCTGGTGCTTTGGAAAATAGATCCTCCCCTTATTTTTATGGCAGCCCCTCAAATTCTGCAACACTGCTATCATATCTCCCTTAGTCCTTCTTTTCACTAGCCTAGATATACCCAATTCCTGCAACTGTTCTTCATATGTTCCAGACTTTCCTCTAATCATAAAGACTTTAGTCAATCCAGACTTCCTGTAAAGCTTGGTTAAATTATACTATACTTTTATTATTGAAAATCTGATTCTCTCACAGAGTTCTGATACAAAGGAGATTAGAGCAACCAGATTAGCAACAAGGAGAGGATAGACAAGTGGAAGCTAAGATTTCCTAGAAAAATTGAAATTAAGTGATTTAACAGAAGGTCTAATCTGAAGCACAGTATCTGCAAGTGCTCTCAAGATCTTAGCCAAACATGCCAGGCTGTGATGCAGTCCCTGAAGAAGTACCTGTTAAACAGTTGTTTAGATGCCACAAACAGTAACAGATTCACAAGCTTAAAAAATGCCTTTTCTTGCAGAGATTTTGGCCAGCTGGCAGTGGAGCTGCTGGATCAATCCTACAAGCAGGATGAACAGCTGGCTATGAAACTCCTGACATATGAGTTGAAGAACTGGAGCAATGCCACATGCCTGCAACTTGCAGTGGCAGCCAAGCATCGAGATTTCATTGCACACACGTGTAGCCAAATGCTACTCACAGATATGTGGATGGGGAGGCTTCGGATGCGCAAAAACTCAAGTCTAAAGGTCAGGATTTTTTTAAGTGTGAAACTTAAGGGAAAGTTTATATGTTAAATCAGCACATAAATATAATATAAAGTATTGACTGTTTCTAAAAATAGAGAACAGCCATATATCTTTGCACTTCAAAAAGGTGGATGGCCAACTCATTTTAAAGCTTTAAGGACCAGGACTTTATAGAGTACTAAATCAATTATTGATTTCATTCTTACCATTGCCTACAAAGTAGTTACATTATTTTGAAACTTATATGTCCAAATATCTGATTCCTAGATGCATAAATTGCATGTGTAATAATAAACAAAAAGAGCAACTGGCAATAACCGTAATTTTGTTAATTGTGATGATTGTTGTTATTATTATTGATTTAGGTAATTCTAGGAATTCTACTTCCTCCTTCAATTCTCAGCTTGGAATTCAAAAATAAAGATGATATGCCTTACATGTCTCAGGCTCAAGAGATCCATCTGCAAGAAAAAGAGCCAGAAGAGCCAGAAAAAACAGTAAAAGAAAAAGAAGAGGAAGATATGGAACTCACAGTAAGGAGAAAACATTGCTGGAAGTGATCTGCATAATTATTATTTCTTTTATCGTTGCCATCTGTGTCAAGGGACACAGTGTAATTCAATATACGTTCCTTCAGACATCCATTTTTAAACAAACTGTACCCAAGTATTAACAATTACCAGGGATAATTCCTAATTTGAATGTAATGTAGTACAGTATATTTATTAGGAAAAAACATGTTGAGATTAATAACCATGCTTCCCAAATTGCACTAGTGATTTTGTATTTTATACATTGAGTTTCTATCATACAGTTATTTATAATACTTTTTTGAAGAACATATCTTAAGTTACCTTAAGTTAGCTATACGAGGTTCACAATTATCCAATTTTTACTAAAGAAAAAAAAGAGAATTTAATAAACTAAGAAAGATGGTTGTTAGTTCATATTAAGGTCAAATTCTTTTAATGAATAAAACTCATTCTATACGCCTATTAAATCTGCTAGAATACAACATCAGCATCAACAACAATCCCTCTGCAATCGTTTAAACAAAATAAAACAAAAACTGAACAAAAACATTTCCAATGAAAGCTATATGCTTAGCATGCAGTTCCTTATTATTTATGTTCATTATATTCTGTATCTATTTTCCATTTATGATTAGGAAAACATACTCCAAAAATGTGCCTAAAACAATATGCTCAATATTTAACTCTGTCCAACCCTCTGCCATCATTTTAGGGTAACTTCAATTATACAATTATTAATAAAATATATTTGAAAGCTTGAAAAAGCATGAAAACAATGGCTTCACAAATAGGTGAAAGGCTACTTTTTATATTTAAGCAATTTTGGATTTTGATTAAAAAATTGTAAAATAAGATGTTTGGAAATCATTTCACATTTGAAACTAAAGAAAGTAGTTTGCTTTTAAAAATCTTTCTCTCTAAAAATTAATGTAAAAAAATGTAGGTTGGCCTTTTCTGATACCACTAGGGTCAATCTTTGGCCTAAGTTTTCACTCATTTTATTTTTCTGTTATTTTATTTGTTTTTCTTTAAATCATTATAAACATGCATTAGAAAGCACGTTTATTATAACAAACACTGACCACTCTAATAATTTGAAGGGCTAATTCAAATCAAGTTATTGTACATAAAACAGAGATTCAAAAAGTCCCTAATATCATCCAAATATTCATAAATTCACTGCTGGCATAAGAGTTTATAAGCATTTATTTGTATTTTTACATCTACTGACTTTCTTTCAGTGCCTATTCAGTTTAGAGAAGCCATTAAAAACTGGATTACTTGTTAAAAATGAGGCTATTTTCTTCAGGCCACCAGCAAGAACTATCCCCAGGATCTTATATGCGGGCAGGCAGAAGGCTGTGCCTACAAGAACCACAATTCAGGGAAGGAGACGACCATAGGCACAAGATCAACCTACAGGACCCCTATGCAGGCAAGACCCCGGACCCCGGAAAAAGAGGAAAAGGTCATAAGCCAGCATAAGATTGACAGGTTGCTTTCCTATGATATGAATTTATTCTGCTTTAATAGTAGTTAATACTTGCTGGCTTCTGATCAATAGATGACGTGCTATTCACATCCAAAAAGCACACATTGTTTACTGGGTCTACATCATAGTGAATAGCAATTGGTCTCTGTCGTACTCCAGCCCCATGATTTCCTCCAGTACCATGTTTTGTTTGAGCAAAATTCCGGCATGAAAATACCAAAACAGATGTCGCATGGTTTTCCTCTCCCTCCTCTTATCGTGACTTTAATCCTTCACCTGTATTTTACCCATGTCTAATATCAAATTAGTGAATCTGTAGTATTTATTTATTTATTTAATTAATTAATTAATTCGATTTATGCCCTGCCTCATTTCCCCGGTCAAGGGGAACTAGTATAATGTATATGGAAGGATCATGAGTGTAGTAATCAGACTTTCTTCAATCAATAGCAGAGTGGTTTGTTTGAAGGAGTCTGATATTGTGATTTTCTTTTTCAGAGTCTTCAAATGTGTAATTGTTTTAAATTTAAATGAACAAAAAGTTGACATTCTTGGGTTGAATGCTGTTGACAGGAAAAAAAGGAGAGATTGAAAAACTGCCTGAGTGAGCAGTCATGAATATTAAACAAGTATGTGTAGAAAAGAAGCAGGATACAATAGTTTTAAAAATAGGAATGAGGCAGCAATGTGCAGTAAAATATGTATAATATCAAACATACTATATTATATCCAGCTAACACTGATTAGACACTGATCACTATACCACACATTTGAAGAAAAGCATGCTGTAACTAGAGCAGATAGATCCTTCCCTTTTTAAAGAAAAACCATAATGTTCTCCTCACTGAAACTGAAGGGTAAAGGGGAATTCTACAAAAAAAACCTAGTAGCCATAATATGTATTGACATCAAAATGTCTTAATGATATTACATTATTCATGTTGTTTACATTTTTGTTTTTATAACTTCATTTTTAATTTTTTTACTTTGCTTTTTGATTTAAAAAATATCAATCAAAAAACTTTCTGCTGACAAAAACCTACAATGACCTACGTTTTTATAAATAGTAATAAATAAATAAATAAATAAATAAATAAATAAATAAATAAATAAATCAATAAATAAATAAATAAATCAATATAATTATACATTATAATATGCTTCATGTTTCTTATCTTACATACATACATACAAGTATTACATACATACTTATATACATTTTTAATAATATCTGCATTTTGTTTGGACAATTTGATCAGGTATAAACTATTGATTGATTGATTTCCACCAGTTATTTCATGTAATTGACAAAAGGATCATTTAATTGCAGACTTTTTCATTGAAAATTTTCTTTATTTTTTGTATGTAAAATAATAATTTAAAAAATCTTGAAATTTTAAGTACATCTGGAAGGAATCACAAGAATATCCCTTTAAATTTCACATAAAGTAATCTCAAAATCTTGGATTTGCAATCTTGGATTTGTAACAAAAATATTCAGATATTAATTGTTAATATATAAATTATTAACCTAAGTAATATATTAATCAACTTATGCATTACTATGCTATCTTATAAATTCATGCAAAACAAACCAAAGCAATAATACAATTTAAAATTAGATACTAAAAGTAATTTACAACACCTTTAACTATATATTCTGCCAACATTCCTGAAAACAGTTGAATCAAATCTTAACTTCATAAGCATTTTCTCCTTCCAACAGATCGAACATTATCTTCCTCAATTGCCTCAGTCCAGCTTGATAAATCTAACATTAGCAATGATTTATTATTAATCATAAGTTTTTATTATAATAAATATTATAATGATTAAACAAATAATTTTAAAATTTTCATTTTATATCCTAAGGCTCTAAATCAGGAGTGTCAAACTCACGGTGTCGTCACAGGTCATATTGCAACTTTTTCCCCTTTGCTAAACCGGGCATGGGCATGGCCAGCATGTGATGAATCCGGCCCATGGGCCGGGAGTTTGACAGCCCTGGTCTAAATCAATGAAAGATACCAATAATACTGTTGGCCATTCTCTTGGTTCTGAAAGACTATTTCTTTTGTTTCCTCATACATTACTCTCTTTGTTAAAGAAAATATTTTGGAATTTCCTGTGAAACGCTAATGAATGGCACTCCATTTTATCAAAAAATGACGACCATATTCAATGTCATCTAATTAGTTAGAGCTACTATACCCGATGTATAAACATAAGGATCACCACTAAATGATAGGAAATTGAGTTAGACTAAGCTTCTACCAAAAAATTTCTTCCTTCTATCTAGTCTGTCTCCCATTCCTTTTAACATGCCCTAAATCTGTTTCAGGGTATTCTCCCATGCATGGCTATTGTATCTGGATTGCAAAAATACAGATAGACAATAGGTGGTAATAAAGCGATTTTGTAAACTCTTAGTTCCTTGCGGTCGCTAAAAGGTCCTCCAAATTTTGGGAGCTCAGATATGGTTGTCTTACTCCACATTTTTTGGGGACATATGAAAAAGGGAGACAGGATTGGTTTGATTGGCACATAATGTTCTTGTAGCTAACAACATTGGATCCAAATGTGAAGTAGGAAATAAGTATCTTTCACAACCATTCAGATCCTATTATGTTGCTATTGCAATATTACAATTGTCAGTCCTATGGTCCTTCCACTCACTGTTGTATGTTTTCATTTTATCTGATTCAAGCACACTAATCAGGAGAATGACCAATCACACAAATAGAAACAATCTTTTTGTGTATTCCAAGAAATTTGTGAATTGTCGTTAGATTTTGTTTGTTGATGTGGTACTGGTTTACTGTTTGAAAATGCAGTCAGTATTTCAATACAGTATTGATTTCTTGCCCAGCTTTTTTATAATACTGAATATCAAATTATATTTATTTCTATTTGGCTTCCTCTCATCCATTTATCCAATGTTTTCTTATTTTATAGGCAATGTTGGGACGTAGCAATGGAGAGTCATCAGCAAGAAAGAAGGAGGAGGAGGAAGTTCAGAACAGACATAGATTGATCCCCTTTGGACGTAAAATCTATGAGTTCTACAATGCACCAATTGTTAAATTTTGGTTCTATACTGTAAGGAGCAATTATCATTTTATCTCTACTGATACTAATTTGTAAAGGGTTCATTCTTCAGTATTTTTACATTGTATTCTCTTCATAGATTTAGAATGATGCAACTGGTATATGCTCTTTTACTAAGTTTATAAAAATCCACTGAATTTGGTTTAAATTGCTAAAGTTAAACTTTCGTATTAGTGATGTTTCTTCATGAACTGATTTGCTTCTTATAATCATTTAAAGAGACTAGGCAATGATACGTTTGCTTCACTTGCAGTCAAGGAATTGTACACTCTTTTAAAATAAATTCATAAAATCTAAGTATAGGATTTCATAGTATGCAGTGTATACTCTTCTATTCATATGGAATTCTTTAACTAAATATTAGCCGTCTCATAGGAGAATTTTTTTTATTTCTAGAAATAATGTGATTTTAATAACATATCAGCTAAATATTTAACTCATATAGCAGGTAAACAGTTTTTCTCTTTCCAGATGTTTTACATTGGGTACTTGATGCTGTTTAATTATATTGTTTTGGTGAAAATGGAACGTTGGCCTTCCATGCAAGAGTGGATTGTTATCTCATACATATTTACAATGGGAATAGAAAAGATGAGAGAGGTAATACTATTCTAAAGACAGTTGTTCCTTGTGCTTTTTCCTAAAGATCAATCTTGCTGTAAGCAAGATAGGATACTGCCAGCAGAATGTGGGGTTTTTTTCTGGCTTTGGCTGGTTTTCTGTAGGTGCTGTGAAGAACTGAGATACTTAAAAATAATGGAAATCACACCAGGAAGGGAAAACAGAAAAAAAATGCAACATTTTTTCTGTTTGCAAGAACTTCCAATGGAATAAAAGACATCTGGAACTGACACTTAAGAGCCCAATCCAGTGTCCACAGTACTTTCTCTTTCCTTTTAAGCAAACTATAACCTTTAAGAATTTTCTGATATCTATGGGCACCTATAGTTATTGTGACAGAATTGTATATACAAATTGATTTTATTTAACTGACTGCTGATTGCTAATTTAGTTTCTACTTTTATAAAACCACCATAAGTCATAAGATTTGATGGTATATCAATAAGTAAAATTTAACAGTGAACTTTAATGTGCTTTCTATAAAGCAGTAATTCTTTCCCCTGCATATAATTTGTATGTTTCCCAATAGGGAAAATTTGAAATGCATATTTACTCTGGAAAATGCCTCAGAGTGGCATTTATTACATCCAACACTTTAAGAAGAAACCAGATTGGGAAAAGCCATAACAAAAGCAATGTTAGTGCATGCCTGACTTGAGGAACTTATCAATGTTTGTATCTTTCAGTCACACTTTTTAATTGTGACACTCGCCTTGTACTACAAAAAAGAAACAAGTCACTTATTACTTCAGACGTACTATCTGATAGAGGGACATAAATAGATGAAGCATTCTTGTCTTCATGCAACGGCCATTGTATGCTGTGTTTGTTTTCATAAAGCATTCAGAAGCCTTGATTCTAGCTGAAAATTGTCTGGATTACAAGGAGGCAAACTGCAAGAAGATCCTGAAATATTTTGTTGTACAATAATGATAGTGTACATGGTATCCAGGATACACACACAAACACACATACACACACACAGTATATGTATATATCAGAGTCCATACTAATCAGACTTCCAGTTGAATCTCCAGCAGTACTGGACGCAACCACCACATCCCTGGTCCAGGCTTTCCTGTTGGAGGGCTCCATATGGAGCCAAAGCTTCCTCGGAGGGGAGGGAAAGCAGAAGGGAACCGCTTGGTAGGTCAAGGAGAGCCACATCTCTCCTCCTGGACCAGGAAATCCCCTATGCCAAAGTCAGGACTAAGTGGTGGCCAAAAAAAATTGCCCCCTCAAAGTTGGAGTGAACCTGAACATAAGATTGCACAGGAGGAAGTGACGAGCGAACAGTTTGTCGATGGATAAGAATTTTTTTTCCACTGAAAACAACCTCCAAAAAGCAAGCAACCCTAAATGACTCTAAAGCTCTGATAAAAGTGGTGGATTAGTTCAAAGAGAATAATACAAAAGAAAGTGTTAAATACCTTTGGCTGAAAAAGAGCATCTGCAAGGCTGGCAGGAAAGAACTGTGAGGTTGAGACGTGATTATTTACCCTTTGACTAAAACGTGGATGATTAGACTTTGAAAACATTGGTGAAAACAGCTGAATCATTTGATAGGTTGTCCTCTACCCTTTCAAGAATGCTTGACTTGATTGATAAAATGATGGAAAATATGGGAAATAATGCTTCAAATATGCTAAATATTACCAATAAAATGGGGCATGACTATGACATGGCGGAATTGGAAGCGGAGGGGAAAAAACAAACAGATGGTTTAGCGCAGCACCCAGAAGACGCAGTGCAGCAAATAAAACATTACCAAGAGGGGAGAAAGGACTTACTAATAATGGAATCTATGCGGATGGTAGAGAAAACAAAAAACAACATCCCGAACACAAAATATAGAGGCTGGATTGCACGTAATAAGGCGGAATGACATCAGAAGGGAAGGTTCAGATGAATTCAGCGCAAATGGAAGATGCAGGATAGCAAGTGGCATGTGAGAAAGAAGGGAGAAAAGACCTATCGAGTCAGCTAAGAAAACAAGGGAGTGGGGGTAGAGATGATGATGGGAGGAAAAGCAGAAAAGTTAGAACATGGACATTGTTTGCTCTGAAAAGGAAAAGAAATGACAGTTAAGGAAAGTTGTTAATTAAGATCACATATGGTTTGACTATAAATCAAGCTAGAAGTAGGTTATAGATGGGAGTGATATAGTCATAACTGTTTGTAGAAGATTTAAAAATATAAAATAGAAGGATTATATTAATAGAACTAAGGTAATTATGCTTTTTTAAGTAATGAAATGGTATGTCGATTAGGATATTGAAGAATTGAATGAACTGAAAATGCATTGAATTTAGAACATAAGATGATATAGAGGAATTGAACAAACTGAGAATATTGAACTAAGAATATACGATAATAAAGATGGATATATATATAGAAATATAAAACTAGAATTATTTAAAGTTCAATAGATATTCTTATCAGGATCAATGTGAATTGAAATATTTAGAATAAAGTAGAGCAGATGGAAAAGAATTTTTAAATAGCTTGAGATGGAGGCTATTAATATGCATAATATGTTAATTTTGTCAACTTAAACAGAGAAATGATGTATAATAATTTAAGAATGAATTAAAGAGAAAATTGTGATAGGGATTAGAAAACAATAATTATTAATCGGTATTGGATATGAATGAAATTAATTTGGTTTAGAGAAAGATTATATATAATAATAACTATATACAACAGTAAAATATGTAGATTTTGAGTCCTAAAAGATACTAAAATAAGACACCAAGGATGATTGTGAATTTGAGAAATGAAATAGAAAATAATGATGAATTGGACTGATATAAGTGATACCCAGAAACAAATCTGTTTGCGCAACAAGGTGATGTATGTAACAAAAGAAAAATAATTAAAAAAAACTTTTAAAAAAAGAGTCCGTACTAATGGTAGGAATTGACCTCAAGTACAGATCATGTAAGTTGAATGACAAGAGGACAAAGAGAGTCAAGAGTCCTGTAACTCTGAATTCTAAAAACTCTGTTACAAAACCAAGGAGGCTATTTCACATTGCCTTACTTAGCTGGCTCCTGTCCATATTCTGTAAGGTTTGAAGTAGTCCTGTGAATAGATTGTGAAATTATAATCCAGGACATAGTTGTCAAATCATTCATCATATTATTTTTGACCCAAAAGCTATTCCTTTCCCATCTCTAGATATTAATGTCAGAACCTGGGAAACTATTGCAGAAGGTGAAGGTGTGGCTTCAAGAATACTGGAATGTTACCGATCTTATCGCCATCCTCTTATTCTCGGTGGGCATGGTGCTTCGCCTTCAGGACTTGCCGCTCAGGAGTGATGGTCGTGTCATATATTGTGTCAACATTATTTACTGGTATATCCGATTGTTAGACATCTTCGGGGTGAACAAATATTTGGGGCCATATGTAATGATGATTGGGAAAATGGTAAGAAAAACTTACCCATCCTTCCTTTTGTTATGCATGTTATAAGCGAAAAAAGTAGACATTGGTACTAGTTTTGTACAATCTTTAGGGTAAATTTTTAAGTACTTCTCTGTGCGATGCAGCTTCCTTTTGTTATAGTATAGTATTCAGTTTGAGAAAAAATATATTTTGATGGCAAGGCTTGCACATTTTTTCTTGTCCTTGTCCAAGTTATATGGGTCATTGATTCAAACAGAATTCTATGGAAGTTCTAGGCATTTGGACCGCAAGTCAAAAATTGTTAGCATCATTATACTCACTATATTTATAGAAAACACATACAGATACATTCAAACGTCATTCAAACTATGAATATTTGGGAATGGAATAGAAATAGTCCTAATCCGTTTTGCATATAGGCTAGGATAATGGGAGTAATCACAATCTATACTGAGGTTACAGAGGAAGTTTGGGAAAGATTGCTAAACTATGTGATACAGATTTCACATTTCACTAAGATGATATGGACCTCACAGATGGAAGTGGGGTAAAAATTAATTAAGATCATTCAAGTCTGCCCTTGTTATTTAAGAGATGGAGTATTTTAAATGGTAGGAAATCTCTTAACACCCTTATTCATTATTTTGGAATCTATTTATCACAGAGTCTTCACTGCATGTTTAATATTGAATTATGGAGGAATAATACATTTCAGTAGGGTTGATAAGAGCAAGGGGTTGAGATACGAGGAAAAGCAATAAATAAAATAAAATAAAAATATTTAATTTAATATAAAATTGGGTTATTTAAAGTGATTAGCAATGAAACCAGAGTCAGGGATGTAATAACAACAGCAACAACATGGGGCTGCCCTTGAAGAGCACTTGGAGACTTCAACTGGTGCAAAATGCAGCCGCACGAGTGATTGAGGGTGTACCGTGTTACACCCACATAACAACTATCCTCCCTGACCTGCATTGGCTTCCAGTGGTCTTCCAGGTGCAATTCAAGGTGCTAGTAGCAACTTTTAAAGCCCTGCATGGCTTAGGAGCGGAGTACCTTCGAGACCACCTTCTGCTACCTTATGCCTCCCAGCGCCCAGGCTTTAAATGGGGCTGCACTGCCCCCAGCAGCTCTTAAGGTGAACTTTGCCGCAAAAAAGCTGCAGGTAACATTTTTGCGTGGAATGGAATAGAAAGCCTTGGAGTGGAGAAAAGCGTCCTCTCCAATCCAAAGCTTTCCATTCCACTCCATGTAAACAGTTCCGAAGCAGCGCGGTGAACTTCACCACTTCAGGAGGTTTTGTGCAGAGTGGAACGGAAGGAAAGCCTTGGACTGGAGGGAAGGGTCCTCCTCTCCAGTCCAAACCTTTCCATTCCACTCTGCGCAAAAGGTTCCAAAGCAACGGCCCGAACCCTGGGAGGTTTTTGTGCGGACTCGAAAGGCTTGGGGACAAGGAGACACACCCTTCTCCCCAAACTTTTCCAGTCCGGTGAAAAAATCCCGAAGCTGCAGGCCGAACCTCGCTGCTTTGGGAGGTTTTCATGCGGATTGGAAAGGCTTGGGGACAAGGGGACACACCCTTCTCCCCAAACCTTTCCAGTCCGGGCAAAAAAATCCTGAAGCCACGGGCCGAATCTTGCTGCTTTGGGAGGTTTTTTGCGCCAAAAAAACTGCAGTGACTGAGTGGGTGTGGCCAACTTGATGACGTTATTGACAGCAAGGTGCCGCCCCACCTTGCCATGAGTGATGTTGAGTTGGCCACACCCACTCAGTCCCATGACTCTCCCCCACAAAGCCACGCCCACAGAACCGGTGGTGGGATTATTTGAAACCCACCACTGGATATATAGATAGAAGACTGTTTTATTAACTCACTTGGAAAGAAGCAGAAACTATCAATAATAGCCCCAAAGAAACCACACCATTTGTATTTATTTTGCAACTTGTATTGCTGCCTTTCGGTTACATATGGAAAGAAAATTTCTATACCATTTTAAAATGTAATATTTCGGCATAAAAACCTGGGATTTATTATGGTACATGATTAAAAGATCTTCAACATAACCAAACATAATATTGTAATCGCCAAAGATCCAGCACAAGTACTTGAAGAAGATTACCATGACAAGCCAAGCAGCTTAAGTAGTGTGTTAAATCAATTGACGATTTATACCTTATTTACAAGTTGATCAATTATCCAGAATGAAGTGGCCTTCTTTCTCTCTGTCTCTGTAATTTTTTTTCTTTTCTTTCAGATGATAGACATGATGTATTTTGTCATTATTATGTTGGTGGTTCTGATGAGTTTTGGTGTTGCAAGGCAAGCAATTCTCTTCCCCAACGAAGAGCCATCATGGAAACTGGCAAAAAACATTTTTTACATGCCCTATTGGATGATCTATGGGGAAGTGTTTGCAGACCAGATAGACCGTAAGCAAGTTTATGATTCTCATACACCAAAGTCAGGTATCAAACTTTGATCAGGTGATGTCTTTCATGATTATTGTTAACACTCTCAATAAATGGCTCAAGATAGAGGACTCAAACATTGCAGGAAAGTATGATACATTTAAATTTAATCTCAGAAGATGAAATCAACATTTCTATACCACCCAGGCTGCTTTTTTCACTTTTAATACCTATAAATCATATTCAAAGTACATATCTACTTTAGTGTTTTATTATTTTGATTAATTATTGCCTTTCCCTGAGAATCACTGGTAATGGCGAGATGACTGGTAATGCCGAGATGACTGGTAATGCCGACCTCAATGAGGTCCATATTTGAGGAGTCTTATATCAGTTATAGGTTATATCAGTTGCCATCCATTAGTTTAATGGTGGAATGTACAAACCCTGTTTGCTCATAGACAGTTCAATTCTAGAAGCTACTTCACCAGTTCTAAATTTTTACCCAGCATTGAAGTTACAGTGGCATTATATTAATTTATGCCATTTTTTTACCTATTTCAACCACCCTGGTATATTAGTAAAATAATAGTTATTTTAAAATATATTGTAAATGTTGTTTATGTATTGAATAAGGACTGTATACCACTTTGTACTTTATTTAGAATTGATGGGGTATCGTGTTAAGGGACTAGGCTGCAACCTGTGAATTCCCTGGATCAAATTTATTGTTTGCCATGAAATCACTAGGTGTCCTTAAGAAGCTAGTCTCTCATTCTGAATTTCCCTAATTGTAATTTAGGGATATTAAACTGATTTATATTACAAGGCTGTTCCAAGAATTTCACCTACATATTATCTGGGAGAAGCCTGAGAGCATTACACAAATATGAAACTTCATTTTTGTGTTTCAAACCTACAATCTGTTAGCACAAATGTTGTTGTAAGAATTCATTTGCCTGGCCCTTTGCAAACATCATAGTCCTTTTTTAATGCATTTCCTGATTGCTGTCTGTGTAATATGCCAGACCAGATCATGCTCATATGAAATTTTGGAGCTGTAGGAATGAGCAAGAAGAGCTTGCACAGACAAGTATGTAAGAAGAATATAGTTAGCTCACCTGCTTGAGACCACAAAGATGGCGTTTAAAGGTCCAAATTCACTCTGAGCACCGTTAGAAACTTTTTCACCTATTCCCATCTGTAGATGTGTTGTGATGTCAGATGCTGCTTTCAGATGAGTATGCTTCTATAATATAGCTCATGCAAAATTCAGTTACATAAAATATAGAAAGAGAGAAGCAGATTGGTTTTCCCAATTATTCAGATTTTAGGGGTTGTTGTTTTTTTGAAAAAAAAAATCCATTTTGCTGCATTTTTATTTAACCTCTTTTTCATTTTATATGCCCACCAGAAGGAAGCATTTGCTGAAATACCTTTATATGTATTCTTTTCATTCTACTATTGATAAAAAAAAACTTGTATCATTCTCCAAAGAGAAAGAAAGACAGAAAGAGCAATTATTTCTTTGCTTTTGCAAATTATCCTTCCTTTTTGTTCTCAGTTATAAAGCGGAATTGAAATGAACAAAAGTCCTTCATGACTTTAACTTTCTGCTTGACTACATATTTCCTTTTTTTTCTGTATTTGGGGTTTAGGAAAGCCAAGAAGTGGGAGAGAAGTAGAATCCCAGACTGTGGAATTTCTTTTCAAAAATGTCTGTTCCTCTACAAGTGGCCATTTATTGCTGTTGTACTGAAAAAAAAAATCTACTGGCATAGTGCAACATGTTCCACAGCAACTTGGCTGAGGAAAACATGCTTTTTCTTGCCGTGTGCTGATTCTAGTTTAGAACCCTGGAAATGGAGAATGGAAATGACAAGAGTAGAGCATGCTGTTGTTCTCTTTAAACAGAGGACCATATGTTTCGACCTGATATAGAGAACTCTATACCGCATCTGCTTTAAATATACACCATTGACTGAACTCCTAATGAAGATGCAGAAGTGATTATTTCAGCATGAAGTGCTTCATACTGTACTACCAAAAGTCAGATTGTGAAAGGCCATGTATCACTCTCCTCTGGAGGACTTGATGATAGTTAATTGAGAATTAATGAATCTCTAGGTTGTTTTAACCTCAGCATCCAAACAAGAGAAGGCAGAATTTGTCAGCACTTGTGTATTGCAAGCAGCAGCCTATTCAAAGTCCCTATGATTTTGGCTAATTGCTTGGCAAAATAGCCAGAGGATAATGTTTGTTTCTAAGATAGATTTCTATACAGAATACAAATCCAAAATGTATAAAGAACTAATATAGTCTGGCTGCATTTAAAGGATAATTTTGTTCAATCAAGTTATATAAAACTTGGAAAACGTCCCAAAATACAAAAAATTGAGAACTGCTCATCTAGGACTTGTTAAGTCCATCTTTCTGCTTCTGTATTTTTTATGTTCAGCCTATTTATTATTGATGTGCCATGGATCAATATGTATCTTTGTATACAGAAAGAGAGGATATTAAACCACATACTGTTATTTATCTATTCAGGGTACTATTTCTTCACTTTTTGAAAAAAAAATGAACAGCTGTTAGTCTCCACAGTAGCCTAAGCTAAATCAGCCACAACTTACTATGCAAATTATTATCTTTCTGAATTATCAATCCATCTATCTTAGAGTTCAGTACCATTTATTTAAAAGTGTATGCTATATACATACATAGTTTCAGGTTTTTCTTTCCTTTCCTTTGCATTGGTATTACATGGTACTAGTTATAAATTCTGGGTTCCTTTTAAAAACCCACATATATCTCACTATTAGTTTGATCTTAATTTTATACAATATTTCACTTAATTTGAGAAATATACCAAGTATTATATAAGACTCTAAGATAGGTTTGGCTTTTTGTTTCATTTTGTACTGGTATGTGAAGCATGAAATCTGGCTGTCCAGGTTAACAGTCAATGTCTCATCAACTGGCAGCCTCTCCATTCAACGAATGTATTCTATATTCCTCATCACTTTTTTTAAACAAGGCATTTAATGATTTCTGGGCCATGCATGTTTTTTGTAATTGGGTTCTGGTGATGGGGTATCAGTAAATAAATGTTTAAATTCTTTTGGAATGGGAAAAACAATATGTGTGGCTGGATTGTACTGTTAAGTTTTTAGCTTCACTTATAAAAATTGTCATTTCTTAAAGTCAGAAGAATATTACTATTTGAGACTCATGGAATCTGGTTTTGTAGACTTCTCGCTGTTGACTTGGAAGAGAGCACAGCTTAGTGATCCCTTCATGTCTATAATTAAAAGGTTTTTAAGTAATAAAGAAAAGTGACAGTGTGGAAGAGAATCCTGAATGGTATTTTGAAAAATTGTTACCCATCAGGAAATAATAAGCAATTTAGATACCCTATCATCTTGCCCAGGCCATTTAAGATATGCATAGGATGAGAAAGCTACCTGAAATCATGATGGGCTGCTATCCTGTATTGTTCCGATCGCTTGCTGTTCCATCCAACAATGATTATTGATTGAGTGTGCTTTTGAGTCATGTTTGATTTATAACAACTTTAGTTTTCTTGGCAATATTTTCAGAAGTGGGTTGCCATTGCCTTCTTTCTAAAGGGATGACAAAGAGTGACTCCACCAAAGTCACCCAGCAGGCAACGTGCCTAAGGCAGGACTAAAACTCCAGCTTTCTGCTTATTAGTCCAAAGTGTCTCTCATTCAAAGACACATAAACTAAAATCCATTCATATTTATTATTTATTTATTTACTAAATTTATATTGCCGCCTATTCGCCCATGGCGACTCTAGGTGGCTTACAGAATATAAAACCACATTGAAAACAATAAAACTAACAAAAAGAATCAAATAAATTAATATAGTACAATATAACAAAATCACCTCCTATCCCCCACTCCAGCGACAGCAGATCACATGAGCCATTAATGGGCTCCATCCCGCTCTGGGTTCCCCAGGCCCACTGGCAGAACCAGGTCTTCAGCACCTTCCGGAAGAGTATTAGAGTGGGGGCCATTCTAATCTCTAGGGGAATGATGTTCCAGAGAGAGGGAGCCACCGCAGAGAAGGCCCTTCTGGGTCCCACTAGGTGTATTTCTCTCGGGGATGACTCCCACAGCATTCCCTGACTTGTCGCTCTGATGAGTTGGGTAGATGTGACCAGCAAGAGATGGTCCCTCAGATAACCTGATCCCAAGCCATGAAGGGCTTTAAATGTGACAACCAGCACATTGAATTGCACCTGGAAGCAAATCAACAACCAATGCAGCTCCCACAGGAGAGGTGATACATGTGCACACCAGGATCTGCACAAAACCATGCAGGCCGCTGTATTTTGCACCAACTGGAGCTTCTGGATGCTCCCCAAGGGCAGCCCCATGTAAAGGGTGTTGCAATAGTGAAGATGGGAAGTGACTAGGGCATGAGTGACTGTGAGTAGGGACTGTGGTCCAGGAAAGGGTGTAACTGGCACACAAAACCCGCAGTTGCAACAAGGCGCTCCTGGCCACAACCACCACCTGTTCTTCAAGCAGAAGTTGTGAGTCCAGGAGAACCCCTAGATTGTGCACAGGGTCTGTTTGTGGTAGTTCCACCTCATCCAAGACCAAAGGTGGCAATTCTCACTGAGCCAATGAACCCCAAACCCAGAGTCACTCAGTCTTCCAAGGGTTTAGTTTCAACCCGTTGCTCCCCATCTAGCCCCTAACAGCCCCCAGGCACTGTGAGAAGGAGGACACAGCATCACTTAACCCACCACGGGCCGAGACATACAGCTGAGTATCAGCATATTGGTGATACCTCAGTCCATGGTGATCTCACCCAGCAGCTTCATATAAATGTTGAACAGGAGTGGAGAGAGTACCGAGCCCTGCAGAACCCTGCAAAGCAGTGGGCGAGGGCTGGATCTCTCCCCTCCTATCAACACTGACTGAGAGTGTCCACAGAAGAAAGAAGTGAACCAGGATAGCACAAGGCCTCCCACTCGCATCCCCCAAAGCTTCTCCAGGAGAATATCATGGCCGATTGTATCAAAAGCTGCTGAGAGGTCAAGTAGAGCAAGGATGGATGCACTACCCGCATCCCACTCCCGCCAGAGATCATCCAAAAGTGTGACCAATGCCATTTCTGTCCCAAATCCAGGCCTGAATCCTGACTGGTAGGTTGAGATAATCCATTTCATCCAGAAACCTCTGGAGCTGCCATGCGACCACCTTCTCAACAACCTTCCCCCAAAAGAAAAGATTGGAGACAGGTCGGAAATTATCCAACTGGGTGGAGTCCAGCGATGGTTTCTTAAGAAGAGGGTGGACCACAGCCTCCTTAAAGTGCTGGGGCACTGCCCTCCTGTAGGGAAGCATTAATCACCCCCAGAGTCCAACCACCTGGGAAGCTTTCACAAGCCAGAGCAACATGGGTCTAAAACGCAGGTGCTTGCGTGCATATTCCCTAGGATCCTGTCCACTTCCTCGGAAGCAACAGGGACAAACTGTTCCCAGATAACAGGGCAAGAACCTGCCTCAGCTTCCACTGGACTAGCAGAAAATCCACAAATTCCTCAGCGTGCCCCTTCAGGTGGACCTCAATCTCCTCCTTCCTCAGGAGGAGGCAGCTCACCTTAAAGAAAGTTGTTGTGTGATTATCTGCAGGCACAATTAGTGTGGAGAAGTAGATACACTTCGCTGCACAAATCACCACGAGGTAGGCCTTAGTAGCAGTGGCACTCTAGACTTCTCCTCATGCATTTCATTCCTCTCAGTTCCTCTGTATACCATGGGACACATAGATGTCTACAGGTGAGGATAGGTCGCATGGGTGTAATCCTATCCAGAGCCTCAGTCACCCTCCTATTCCAAACAGTGACTAAGAGCTTGGCTGCACTGCATAGTAGATTTACAGTTATAACCCCCAGCTGCTTCTGGAAGCCATCCAGGTCCACTAGTCAACCGGAGCGGACCAATCTAATAGGTCCTGCCTCCCAACGTGGGGCATACAGCTCTTGAGAAACTCATTGCCATCAGACTGATCTGACCATGACAAGGGGACCAAGGACAGATCCATCAATTCTAGGTCACATAGGCACTGCTCCAACAAGAACATCAAATCGGGTGTGTGACCACTATTACTAGTCAGGCCCTGGATGACCTGGGACAGGCCCATGGAAGTCATGGTTTCCAAGAAATCTCAGGCTACCTCTGCTGCCGCTCCCAGGGATGGTAGGTTGAAATCCCCCAGAACTATAAGCCTGGGGAATTCCACTGCCAGCCCTGTGGTGAGGTCCAGGAGCCCAGGTAGGGAAGCTGCAATGCAGCAGGGAGGCTGGTACAGCAGCAACAATCCCACCTGATCCCTTGAGCCCAACCTAAGAAAAAGAGTGTCACAGCCAGGACTTGAGGAGCAGTGCCTCTGGAGGCTACTAGAGATTCTCTGATAAGCCAACCCCCTCCCCTGCCCTGAGGTTTAGACTGGTGCCATGCTCAATAACCCATGGGGCATATTTCTACGAGGGAATGCCTCCCTCTGGACCCAGCCAGGTCTCAGTTATACAAACCAGATCAGCCTTCTCTTTGAGGATCAAATTGGTAATAAGGCTAGCCTTATTGCAGGCTGATCTGACATTTAAAAGCAGCAGCCTAAGACCAGGGCCACCAAAGATCTGCTGACTAGGTAACTGAGGTGAGTGCAAGGGGGAAGAACACGAGACCGGTACTAAACACCGAGGTTGTGTTCCTGTGCCTGCCCCCCTTGCCTTACGTATCTCCCATTACCCGACATCACTGAAATAGGTCATCCTCCTCTGCCTTCCCTGAGAACCATTCCATCCCCCATCCCCAACACTCTTCCTTAAAAAGGGGAAAACCTCCTCCCACTGACACACTGTTGGGAGCAAAGTGAGCCTTACAGGCACTATAGCACTTGCTCTCAGTGCCTCAAACTCACACCACCCCTTCCTCATTGCTGCAGAGGGGTCACATCTGGCCCCCCTTATCTCCCAACACACTCAGAATACATCCACTCGATGCACAAACAGCACCCTGCCTAGCTGCTCTCACCCACCAAACAGGAAGCCACTCCTTCCCCCCAGCTCTCACCCAGGGGAAAGGAACCAACACACTTGTCTCTCACTCAACTTTCCCTTCCAGCCACATATTTGCTTAGTATCTGCTCTAATTCAGCAATTAATTGGAAAGGCAACGACAATAAATGTTCACCTTAAGGGTTTTTTTAATGAATTTTTTATGGTTATCAGATGTTTATTTCTATCCTGGCAGCTCTGTTAATCTTTATTAGTTAAATATTTGTTACATTTAATGATTTCGTTTTTATCTGATCACAACATGAGAAAAAAAAAATTGGCCTGAATTATTTCTTATGCTGGCAAGACCTTAAGTACCATATACAATTGTTATGAAAACAACAGCAAATTATTTTATTCCCACCACCATGGTGGAAAACCTTACTGGTGTGGAGCCATATTTATGAATGTGTTTAGAGAAATATACTACAATATGTTTAATATACAGATTCATAAACTGTTTCCCCCTCCTGAATACATTAAAATAAAAAGCAGGAGAGCAACTGGAAGACACAGGATCTTTTTCCATTCATATCTTTATGCATTTGGCTGTCTATATTAATAGGAGAGCAATAACAAAGTAAAAAAAATCCATTATTCAATTTAAGACATTGAAGTCCCATATGGCACAGTTGTAGGATTCTGGAAGTAGCGTTATTTAATTTTTCAATTAATATAGACATAGTTTTATCCAGAATGCATATTTTATCTAAAATGCATTTATGCTGCTGAATCGCAGATCACAACTCTGGACCAGCACCAGCTGTTTCAACTGTGTTTAGGAAATGGCTTCCCTTCTCTTCACAGATCTGCACATAGGTTACATTAAAAAATGTTTAAGGTGTCCTGATTATTATTGTTTTTTTTTAGAATTGGAGGAGCAATCTTTTATGCAAATATGCATTTGAGGCACTAGGCTTAACTCACACACAAATGTAGGTTGGAAGATTTGACTTTCCTCAACTGACTAGACCAGGGATCCCAAACCCTGCGCCACCGCCTGCTACAGCTGCCGAAGCAGTGGGCAAGCGCATAAAGTTTCATTTGCGCATGCACGAGATTTTGGTTGTGCATGCAAAACCATTCCCTCCCCACCGCCAAAACAGTTGAAGCTGCTGCTCAAAACCAAAAAGCTTGGGGACCCCTGGCCTAGACATCAGGAATTATCTTTATGAGGAAGCAAGAAACTACACAAATAATCTGGAAGGAAAATAAGTGCAATGCAGGATAATAAAGAACAGAGCATAACACTCAATGGAGTTCCTAATCCAGAGCAAAGGATAACTTTTTGAAATGTCCAGATGGAATCTATTTACATTTTGTTTTTATGAGGTTTTCTCTACACAAGAAGCACAAAGCAATGATATTCATGACTTTAAGAAAATAGAATATATCTCGGGGATAGCCATTGAACCAAAGCCACAGAAGATAAATTATGTATGATTTGCTCATAAATTGGAGAAGTAGAATGACAAAAAGTTACCCAACTGAGAATTTGATATAGTGAAAATTAATATCTAAGATGAATAAATGACACCACGCAGCCTGCTAGCTGAAGTAACACTATTTGCTACTGAACATCAGAGTTCGATGGGTTATCCTTAAATCAGAAGAAAAGGGTGTTGCAGCTGTTGCTTCGGTCCACGTTAGACAGTATTTTACTAATCCCCAAGGGTGGGCTGATGCTACTTCCAATATAGAACATTATTGTGCATAAGGTTATTTTATTTCTCCAAGTAACTATACATATCAAGATTGTCTTTCCTTTCTTCTTCTGTAAGCCAATTCATGTTGAAATGTTTGACATAGTTTAAACGAACACCGAATTCTTGCCAAAGGATACTTTGGAAATGTGAAAACTGCTGTTCTCTTTCAGGAAAGGAGGAGGATTCTAGGAATACTTCCTCTAAATGGCTCTGGGAGAGCATCCGTGAGCCTTCTGATCTTTGGGCAAGTTGCTTCCCGAACGATTTAAGCTTCAAGGAAAGCAGCTGTTTCAACTGTGTTTAGGAAATGGCTTCCTTTAGTGACTTTTTTCTTGGCATTTGTTTATGTATTAACACTAGCAATAGTAACAGTAGCAGCTTTATTATTTGCTTATAATATGTCATAGTAACATTAATATAGTGATGGGTTCATAAAACATCTCTCATCCAGAATCCTCCCTTATAAACTTAAGAGAAGCACTTTCAGATAATTTCTTTGCCTTGGTGGAATGGAGAGAAAGGGACATTTCCAATCTTAACTCTTCCATTCCCAAGAGAGGACATTTTATTCATCTCAAACTTTTTTTTACAATACTTCAGATTCTCTCTTTATTTCTGAATTTGGTAGTGTTATTTACCGCTGAGTTGTTCTCCTTTGTTTACTTTGGTTGCAGCAAGGTTATCTAAGATATGCTATTTGAATAAAATTCTGTATAGCCTTAGAGGGGTAAATTCCTGGTTTTACCTCTTCTAGCCTAGGAAGTTAGAAATTTCATTCCAATACAGGAATTAAATTTGCAAGCTAACCATGCCTCCTGCTGAAGGGAAAGCCTATTCTAAAAGATATTCCTATTAATTGATCTTCCTAGTTTTCCAAAATAGACCAAATTCCTGTCAATCCTCACTAGTTATTATGGGCATGTTAGAGACACAAAACAGAATTAGGTACATCATAGATTTTCTCATAATCTCAGAGACTGGATTGCTCCAAGGATCAATGTGGCTGAAGATTACAGTGTTAGATTAGAACAAAAAAACCAACCTTAGATTTAGTTGCTTTATAATTTAGCAGTTCAATTTTTAAAGACTGTGTTAGTCACTTTACAGATTCACCAAACAGTGTTAGGAATAAAAAGTAGGAATAAATATGCAAAGCTTCCTTACTTCCTCATATAAAAATCTATTTTTGTTAATGGGTGGGCAAGAATAAAGGACTCTTTACTGTAAAGGCTCAATTATTAGAATTTATTTTATTTAATTAGATTTATACCCCTTCTCTTCCCCAGTCAAGGGAAACTCAAGGCAAGAATGAGAAGCACAGGCCAATAATAAAACATGATTTATTTCAAAATCAAGATTATTATTTAATTCCTGCCCTCTGAAACATCTTACCCTCTGAGGTGAGATTGGCTGCCACATTCCTGATGTTTAGTAAAAGCCTCAAGACTTGGCTGTGCCATATGGCTTGGGGACCCAATGGGGGAGCTTAATACTGGAGGGGGTTGATTAACTAAATTCAATCCCACCTCCACTTCCCCTTGTGTCTGACTCCCCTCTTTGCCATTTTGTGTCCATGATTTTATCTGCTATGTTTTTTACAATGTATTATTTTAATGTTTTTCTATGTTGTAAACCTCCCAGAATTGTTGGATACAAGATGGCAACAAATAAATTTTACAAATGAATAAATTAACAGTGTATTCAGAATTGCTTTATTCTGATAGAGATATTTCTTGAAAAAATCTAACTATTCTCAAATGTTAATGTTTTGAGTAGATCATAATAATGACTTCATTGCTTGAACTGTCAGTCCTAACAAAAGAAAAACATAAACATACATCACAGGTTTTGTAATTTATAAATATAAAATAAAATATTGCTAATAATCAGATTCTATTATCTGTTATTCACCAGACAGGTCATGTCAATAGTTTCATACTTTATTTAATTTATAATTATTTAATGTATGATGAAATTAATCTTTTAAACTCAAAAGGAAAGCTAAAATAGGGTGTTAATTTAACAGCATGTAAATCAAAAAATACATTATATTAAAGATTGTAACAAAATTAATACAAAACAACATAGGAAAAAAACAGAAAAGTAGAAAGAAAAGAAATACAAAGTGCAAAAAGTTAAAGAAAATAAATAAATAAATAAAATGGAAATAGAAAAAAAGAATATTTTAGGAAGTGATTCTCACTCCTCTCAGTAACAAATACAAACAAATTTAATATTTGCCCACCTCTTATAAAATTATAAAAATAATCCACTTCTTACTACTGGTATAACCCTCACAAATTTAAAAATCATTATCATTTCTGTCCAAGTACCGGAAAAAAGTCCATAAAGGGTTCCAGCAGTATATTTTATTTTACCCTTGATCAAACAGCCAACTTTTTATTCCTTGGTTGGTTGGTTGGTTGGTTGGTTGGTTGGTTGGTTGGTTTTCCTCTAACAATCTAAATCTTTACATCATACAGTCGCTGTTGTGGGCTTGAATCTGCATTTAAACTTCCTTCCATCTCAAAAATTTTAGAAAGCCACTCTTGTAAATCCATTAATAAATCTTTGTCCTTGTGATTTTTCATGTCTTTACTTATCATTTATATTTCCATTTTAACTCTGTCTTATAATCCACAATTCCTTTATTTTCCAACATTTCTATATCAGTTGGAATTTGTTTCACTTCTTCATTCTGTCAGTAAATTCTTCCATTTTACTCTTCTCCTTTAGAATCTTTTTCAAGAAATGCATTAGCAGTAATTATTGCTGTTTAAGTTTCTCTCCCAATTCTTCAAAGAACCTTTGAAATATATTCAGTGTCATATCTATATCACTATGCTGCTCTTATCGCGTCCGCAGACTGCCGCCCAGCTGCCCTGTTTAGGGTGACTCGTGCTCTGCTGAGATCAGTGGAGACCGAGGAACCCTTGCAGGGTAGAGCTGAGGAGTTTGTTCAGTTCTTGTCAGAAAAAATTGCTCAGATTCGGTCGGACCTCAACTCTGGCTGAACAGAGTCCATTGAGGTGACTGAGGCGGGTCTTAGTCCTATTATCTGGGAAGAGTTTGTTCCTGTGGTCCTGATGATGTGGACAAGGTTGTAGGTGCGATGAGTGCTACCTCTTGTTTATTGGACCCATGCTCTTCCTGGCTGGTTTCGGCTAGGTGATACGCAGCTGGCTCCAGGTGATTATAAACACTTCTTTGAGAGAGGGGTTCTTCCTGCCAGCCTTGAAGGGGGCGGTGGTGAGGCCCCTTCTCAAGAAGCCTTCCCTGGATCCAGCTGTTTTGAACAACTTTCGTCAGGTCTCCAATCTTCCCTTTTTGGGGAAGGTTGTTGAGAAAGTGGTGACCTCTCCGCCCTTGCGTACCTTGAAGAAAGCTGATTATCTAGATCCTTTGCAGTCCAGTTTCGGGTACAGCACCAAGACGGCATTGGTGGATGATCTCTGGCATGCTCAGGATAGGGGGGTTTCTTCTATCCTTGTACTTCTTGACCTATCAGCGGCTTTCGATACCATCGACAATGGTATCCTTCTGGAGCGGCTTAGGGGGTTGGGAGTGGGGGGCTGTGGTGGTTCTCCTCTTACATCTCGGGCCGTACCGAGTTGGTGTTGTTGGGGGACAAAGATCGAATCCGAGAACCCTGCCTTGCGAGGTTCCTCAAGGCTCGATTCTCTTCCCTCTCCTATTTAACTTATACATGAAACCGCTGGGTGACATCATCCAACGACACAGGGTTGGGTATCATCAGTAAGCTGATGATGCCCAGTTATACATTTCTGCCCCCGATCGAATTAGTGATGCCACCGAAGTTATGTTCCGGTGTCTGGAGGTTGTAAGGATCTGGATCGGGACCAATAGGCTCAGGCTCAAACCTGACGAGACCTAGTGGCTGTAGGTACTGCCCCCCTGTGGTCCAGTTGATCTTCCATCTCTTAAGCTGGGAGGAGATAAATTACTCCCCTCAGAACAGGTGCGCAACTTGGGGGTACTCTTGTATCTGTAGCTACAGTTAGACCACCATCTTTCAGCTGTGGCCGAGGGTGCCTATGTGCAGGTTTGTCCGCTGCACCAGTTGCACCCCTTCCTGGACCGGGAGGCTCTTCTCACAGTCGCTCATGCCCTTGTCACCTCACGATTGGACTACTGTAACATGGTCTACATGGGGCTGCCCTTGAAGAGCAGTCAGAGACTTCAACTGGTTCAAAATGCGACCGCACGAGTGATTGAAGGTGTACCTCGGTGCACCCATATAACACTTTTCCTCCGCGAGCTGCATTGGCTCCCAGTGGTCTTCCGGGTGCAATTCAAGGTGCTAGTAACAACTTTTAAAGCCCTACATGGCTTAGGAGCGGGGTACCTTCGAGGCCGCCTCCTGCTACCTTATGCCTCCCAGTGCCCAGTTAGATCCCACAGAGTTGGCTTGCTATGGGTCCCGTCAGCCAAACAATGTTGGCTGGTGAGCCCCCAGGCTAAAGTCTTCTCTGTGGAGCACCGACCCTTTGGAACCAGCTCCATGCGGAGATTAGGACCATCCCTACCCTGTTGGCCTTCCCTAAAGCTGTAAAGACCTGGCTGTGGAAATGAAGTGCCTCCCCCCCTTTTGAATGTGTGAATGGGCTGATTGTGGTTAGACATTTTATACGGTATATATATTGTATATCATTTTAAATTGCTGTAAGCCGCCTCGAGTTCGCTTTGATCGGGGAAGTGAGGCGGGGTATAAATTTAATAAAAATAAATAAAATAAATATACTCTTAGCTTAAAATTTTATGCGTTTTCAAGATACATATTGTAAAGTTTCATACATTAGTCTCACATAGTTGCAATCTTGACAATACTGAAAGTCTATAAGTGTCTTTAAAGTTTATAAAGTTGCAACAGAACTTTCCCATTTGAAAAGAAGATTTGTAGCTCAGAGTTGAACTTGATGCTCTCTGAACTTGTTTTCTTGCAGACGTTTCATTACTAAATTAGGTAACATCTTCAGTGCTAGCCTTAGTCCATTCAATGATGTTGCCTAGTCTGGTGTTGAAATGTCTGCAAGAAAACAGCTGAAGTCAGACTGCACCAAGGACCCCAGAATTTCCTATTGTGAATTATTTTTCAATCTTTTATTGCTGAGTACAGCTTAGATTTAAAACATTGTTACAGTGCTGCATATAATAATCCTGCAACCTAAATTTTAACAAAGAAAACAATAACTAGAAGAACTAGATCTATCTTGAACTTCATGTTGCCCAGAAAAACTGGAAATGCTAGTTTTCTAGGGTAGATCATATTTTACCAGTTAACTTATTGTTTAATTGGAAACAACAACATTAGGGCTTTGTAAACCATCAAATCTGATTCTGAAGCACTATGTCCACTTAAAAGTCTGATATGACCTCTTTAAGAGCTTCTTGTCTAAACATGCATGTTCATGTAGAAAATATTTCCACCAGAATGCTATTGAAGCAAAATGCACTGCCAAAGCACTTCAAAAGAAATTCTGTTAAAATCATCATTTGTACATGTACATGTGTTCTCAGAAGATGTGGGGAGGTCCTCAAAGTAGTCAGGTGGGCCTTTGAAAGGATGTGATGCTTTGACAATTCAAACAATGATTCAAAGGGATGCATTCAATTAGTCTTGCATCACCCTAGATGTGCAAATGGTTTTACACAGCATTAGTATTTACCATTAGTTAATTTTAAGGATTAAGGATTACAAAATGGATTGTATGATCTACAAAGGACTCAATTTTTGGCTAACAAAAGATTTTAGATTCAGCCAATTATATAAATTAGTTAAATTAAAACTTGACTTAAGCCATTGCCTATTTGGCTGTGAAATGTTGCTCCAATTTATCAAACTAAAGCTGTCTATAGCTCAATTTCTTTGTGTCAACTATACAGTTGTTCTTGCTAAAATCTACCAAACTTCTCCCAATAGATTATTTCTACTTTATCTCTCCTATATGACTTGTTTTAGTATCCTTTTATTTCAACTGTTATAAAACTCAAGTAACTTTCTTCCCTTATTTTGAGACCTCTTCTAAGATAGGCAAATGGCAATCTCTTCTATACCACAAATCCATCTATAATGAGAAGACTGTAAAAGAAATATTTCCACGAATTAACAGAAAAACATTTGAAGAAATAACATGATGATGATTTACAGTAATCAACATTTAACTTAACATTTCTCTTTTTTTAACATGTAAATCTTCAAGCACATTTTGTGTTCTGGAATATAATCCAAATATTTCTATGGTTGCTAATTCTTACTTCTTTAATACAAGAGGTTTATACTTTAATGCTCACAAGTAAGAAATCCATCTGACTCTGTTGCATTATGTAATTCCATTCTGAAGTTAGGGGGGCTAACATTTCTCCTTTTAGTTACGGGAAATTACACTGTTTAATCATATTGCAACATTTGGTCAGGGTCTAAAATAAGTAAGCAACATGTTTCATTAATCAAGCAAAACCACAAGGAGAATCTTTGTCTCAAACACCCTTCCCCTGCTGCTGCATGAACCCCTATATCTGAATTAAGTACTATACTGGTAGTCCTTGATTTACAACCTCAATTGTGGTCATAGATCAAAGTCTACCAGTATATAGGAACTTAAGAATCCAGTGTTATATAGAATAATGATATGATCTAGGGTTCAGAGGCTGCCACCGCATGCCTCCCAGCGCCCGGTGAGATCCCATAGAGAGGCCTTGCTTCGAGTCCCGTTGGCGAAGCAGTGCAAGCTGGC
>JANHGC010005069.1:69506-85157 GCA_027560395.1 Boaedon fuliginosus | reverse complement strand
GGTCTTCCGGGTGCAATTCAAGGTGCTAGTAACAACTTTTAAAGCCCTACATGGCTTAGGAGTGGGGTACCTTCGAGTTTAGGTTTTTTTATATTGCATATGACTGTATTTTAAACCTGTTGTTAGCCACCTCGAGTTCCCTCTGACCGGGGAAAAGAGGCGGGGTGTAAATCTAATAAATAAATAAATCTGTCAATTTATGAGCTTCACTACTTTCCTTTCAAATCCATAATAAAATATGGATTCTTAAAACTAAAGAATTAAAAAACAAGTTTATCTTTCTTTTTCCCAACTTGGAACTTTAATGTCATATTTGTATAGAATCTCAGCAATCATCTCTTCTCTGGTAAATTAAACAATGTAGGTTCCATCAGAAATATCATTTTATTTATCTTGTTACTTCACAAATCTTAGCAAAAGTTCCAATATTCCTAATTCTTCTAGTCCCTTAATCTATTTAAAACTTTTTTTGAATTAAATTATTTATCTTTTTGTCCTTTATTTTATAATTTTAAGTTCTTTTAACTGTTATTTAATTTTCCTTCTTTTAGTGGATGAAGTTTTACTCATTAGGTAGTGTGGGTTCCTTGATGCTCTCTGTTCAGTTCAGCTCAAAACTGAGCTACAAATATTCTCTTCTATTATCACAAGATAGTTTTTAAAAACTTTTTGCTTAGAAGTTCTCCTTTAACTTTGAAAATATATTTAGAAAGGAAGATTGTTGAACCCCCATGTTCAAAAGTAAGGTAGACGGTTCTAGTGTCCTTAAAAGTTCCACCAAGAATGAGAGTTTGATGGCTTTCCTTACTTCCCAGTGTTGACTGCTCTCCCAGGTCTCCTCAAAAGAAATAATCATCTGGAGCATAAGTGGGCAAATCCACTTCTTAACCTGGAGAGATTCTGTTAGACAAGATTCATCCATTGGTTCTTTGGTCTTTGCCAATGCATCATTTCCACTTCTCCACAGATGTGTTAGTTCACCAATGCCTCACTCAGAAATTTCACCAATGGAACTCTCTTCTCCCTTTCTTCTATTTGCACCAGGCAGATTTGCCCATCTAGGATCAAAAGCAATCTGAGCTTCAGTATATTTATTAATTTTGAGGGGGAGGGTGTTATTTTGTGAGCCAACATTTTTCTCATGCATTCTGTGATATGAATTGAGCCTGCACTGCTAAACATTCCCTTCTTGAACATATTAATTTTCTGGATGTTTTTTGTTGTACAAATTTCTCCTTATTCACTACTATATTGGGAATGTGTGAGAAAATAACCAGAGATAGGGGAGGAATAGCATTCCTTGCACCAGGGACACTTCCTAAAATCAGCAAACTGATCTACAGTATTGGTGAGGAAATGTAGTTGCTGCTGGGTAAACAAAAATAGCCAAAGACATCCCAATTTAAAACTTCTGTAAATAAGGTATATTTTCTAAACTATATCAGCATTAGAAAACTATGCCATTTTTACCTCTGTTCTTTTCAAATAGCTGGTGACACAAAATAAAGTAAAATATCTGCTCTGTTGCCTATAAATCTTACCTGTCTACCCACATTTGATTCTAGAATACTGTTAAATATCCTAAAGAGGACTAAAATAAGGTGGCAACAAAAATCCTATTGTGAGTCTACATATATTTCTCATATATACTACATTCATCAAATGTTCCTTTTTTAATGTACTCTTGTTTGATACTACTGATATATTCTAGTTACCAAAAAGCAAATGGATGTATAAATAACATTTCACACAGATGTTTTTATCAGTTCCTAACACATTTAAGAGAGTGAAAATTCAAAGCACATAATAAATACCTAGAAATTGGCAGAAATGCCAAACTTTTTAATATTTGCCACTAGGCAAATATTAAACTGGTTTACAGCATCTACCAATAGAAATTATTTGCAATAGCAAACAATGTACATATTCTATGACAGAGTTTTAGGTCTATTGATCATGAGTATCTTTTGCAAAGGGTAGATGTCCAAAAATTTCTAAGATTTTGAAATACAGTATGTTCTGCAATCATTTCTTCTTAAATTTTATTTTATTTCACCTCCTCTCACCTGTTTTTCCTCAGCTCCTTGCGGTCAAAATGAAACTAGAGAAGATGGCAAAATAATTCAGCTCCCTCCCTGCAAAACAGGAGCATGGATTGTTCCTGCCATAATGGCTTGCTATCTTTTGGTTGCAAACATCCTTCTGGTGAACTTACTGATTGCAGTTTTTAAGTGAGTTAAAATATTATATATTTCTTCTCCATCCATAGCAGCCAGGCCAAACTTTTTAATATTTGTCACCAGACTGGTTTAAAGCATCTATCAACAGAAGTTATTTGCAATAGTAAAAAATGTAAGTATCCCATGACAGAGTTTTAGAGTATGCAATCATGGATATCTTTTATAGAGGGTATATGTCCAGATATTTCTAAGATTTTGAAATATAGGTGATCTCAGGAGTGCTGAGAACTAGAACTTGGAAGACTAATCATACACAACTCATTCAGCACCATTGTAACTTTGAATAGATAGTCATGTCTACAGACACTATGTATGCCTTGACAAAGATGTAGCTGTTTTAAAGAGTTGCAGACTCTTTTAGTAAACTGTTGCAGCTGTTTTAAAGAGTTGCAGACAGAGACTACATTTGTGCACTCTGAAGAAACTTTGCCCAGTTCTACAGCAACAAGAACACCCAGTTATAAACATAAACATATCGTATAAAAGTTGAAATTGTGTTACAGGTAACTTAGCTGTAATTTAAAACTCAGATTTGAATCAGTTTTAAATGATAAACTGATAAAGATAGATGGAACCATATTTTACTTTTGAATAAGTAGTGTCTGTATTTTAGGGCAAAATTTAATCTTCCAAGCTAGAGATGGTGTGGAAAACAAATGAAGATTTCCAATTTATGTTATTTTTAAATATATACCTGAAGATAGCATTAAGTCTGATCAAAGTCAAAAAGTTAACCCTTGCTCCTCAGACCATTTTTCTTTTCGGTTATTTTGGATGCATCAAGCTGTGGAGAGCAGATTGAATTAAAAAAGAAACACCTCTATTGAACATTTCTTCCAATATATCTGCCCCAATCAACTAATACCAGGAGGTGTTTCCTGTACTATTTCCTATCCTAGACTATTTTCTACTTGAAGAAGGAGTTGACATATGGAAGATATCCTGAGATGTGAATTCATCAAGGAAATCTCCTTCCTCCCTATTTGCTATTTAATTAAAGATAAAACTGATACAGAATTCAGCATTTTTGAGGCAGAGGTGCAAGGCCGGTATTAGCATCCCAAATAGTTTGGTAATTACAGAATAAGCAGGGCCCTCCAGTAGTGCCAAGAGTTTCCATACAGTAAGCCTGCAAACAACATCTGGTTTGTTTGAGCAAGACTTGAGTTTAGGTTAAAATACTGAATTGTATTCTCCAGTTATCTATCTCAATAGTGAGGAACAGCCTTCTACTAGATGCCATCAAACAAGATAGTCACCTCACAATTTTCCCCCCAAGTCCAAACTTAATTCAGCATTTCAGTGCTTGTACTTGCACTTGAAGGTCCTCTGGCTATCTTGGTGAAGTGGGAAAGAATGGAGGTTATGGTGGTGTTCCACCCATGCTACTGAAATAATCTAAGGTGATGGCCAGTGTTAATCAAAGGAAAATCGTGGAAATTGGTTCTTATAGCAGTTACATTTAAATACCCAAGTAAATAGATATTTCTTTTAAAAGTAGACAATCTCATAATATGCTTATGCAGAAATCAAAAATGTTGTATATTAGTAAAATAAACAGTGTAGCAACGTAAACATAAACTATGCTGTTGTGAATAGCCTATTGAAAAGAGTGTTGGAATTGACTGCAGATGCTAATTGTACATACAGCCTAAAATGTATTGTTTTTTCAATGTGTAGAACAGATCCCAATGTTGTATATGTAAACAAAGAATTCAACTGTTTATCAAAAGCCTGTTTCTTTTTCTATTCCTATTTCAGCAACACGTTTTTTGAAGTTAAGTCTATATCAAACCAGGTATGGAAGTTTCAGAGATATCAGCTTATTATGACCTTCCATGAAAGACCAGTCTTGCCCCCTCCACTAATCATCTTCAGTCACATGACCATGATATTTCAGCACATATGCTGTAGATGGAGGAAACACGACAGTGATCCAGATGAAGCAGACTATGGGCTCAGTAAGTGTCCTAGGATTTGTGCAGAATTATTTGAACAAAGCCATTATGCTTCATGAGGGCACTGGCATCACTTAGATACAGGACCATTCATGAGCAAACAACAATTTCAGCTGAGGAATACCCAATCAGGAAATATCCATGTGGTTCTGTAGTGCAGCAGCCTGTGAGATATGTACATTTGGAACCATTCCTTAATCATAGCCTGCAAAGAGAGTTTTGGGAAACTAAAGCTGAAAGCAAATCCGTAGGCAACTGCATATAACATTCTACAATGACAGACAAGGACAGAAAAAGAGTAAGGCATAGTAAGCAGATGAAATTAAAAGCAAGAGATAAAAGGAAGAAGGATACTTAATTAAGACTCGTTTCCATCATTCACTACACTTTTCCATATCTTTGTATCCTTGCAAACTATGGTTTGCAGCATCCATTTATACATTACTATGTTGTCTTTTGTTATTTAAAATTCTTATCTTTTCCCTTTTGAGGAATCATCAGTTCCATCCAGTCTGCTCAGTTTTCTTCTTTTTCTCAATATTTTCCAGTTTTCTTAATGTTCTGTACACCTCTTGACCAATATAAAACCATGCTGCACTAAACCAATTTTGCTCATTGCCTCCTTATATCCTCTCAATCAGATCCTGTCACTTTTTCAAACTTCCTTAACAAATTAATTCTTAAATTATTTTTGCATTTACTTTTTGCTATACTTCCCTATATACCTGAATATAAAAACATTATCAAATAGGAGGCACAGAACCTCTTTTTGCACATACAGTTTTAGTATATGTGCTGCCGAAGCGAGTGCAATACATATTCGCACATACACATTTACACCGCATAGCTACTTGATAAGAAAATTACACCCATATTTTAACATTTCTGTTGTTATATGTATGCAGTGCTATCATTTTTCACAGCATTTGTGATTTCCTTTTCATCAGTTATTTCTTAAAACAGTCATTTTAGCTTATTTAATATTGCTGTACAAATCTCTCAAATAGTATTCCCTCGCTTCAGTTTTACCTCAAGATTTCATCACTTTTGATTATATTTAATTTCATAATTTGATAGACAAAATATGTATCAAGACCTAACTCATCTATTATCAGCTTTGTGATGTTTTTCACTGAAGAATACTGGGACTAAAGCCCATATCTTATGTATATAAAGCATGTGTATTGTTAGTTAAAGTCTGCAATTCCTAGTCCTAATACAATTTCCAAAAAATTTTCAAGGCAGCTACACATAGAATGAATTAATAATATTTCCTTTGCATGAGCATCTAACTGGTGTCTAGGTATTATAAAAGGGGTGATTGAGGCTCATGATCAAACTTTGAAATTTCTTATTTTCCTAGTTTGGCCTACCTTCAGATTTTGTTTTGGGTTTTTTTTTTGTTTTCTGTCTGTTGTCACTATGCAAAATCATTTCTATTTTCGCACAAGTTTTCTAACTGCATAAAAACGTTGTTTTAAAAAAATTCTCAGACATTGTATCTTTATCTGTTTTATCTGCTTATTTCTTTTCTTTACTATTTTTTACTTCATTGTACATAATTGTTTCGTATGCCAACACTGGTACAGTGGTTAAGGAATTGGGCTAGATATAGGTAAGTCCTGAGTTAGGTCCACCCTCAGCTGTGGAAGTTTTGTGGGTCTAGAAAAAAGAAAGAGCTGGTACCAGGACTTCAGTCAGATAAGTGGGCCTTGAGCCTAGACCAATAAACTAACTTGAGCAAAATGTCTCAGACTTAAACTCCTCCCTAGTTTACATGACGGGAAGCACATTCAGACTTGCAAGATTTTGTTAGTATAGCTCTTACAATAAAGGTGGTTCTAACTTACATGACACTGGTTTCTTACCCTGTATGGCTGACACTGCGTGACCTTGGGCCAGTCATTGTCTATCATTCCATCTTATGTCACAGAATAGTTGAAGGTGGAAAAAAATAAACTAATTCAAACATACAGATCTAATTCTCATAATGCAAAAACATTGTACAAATTAGGCTTTACAAAGATATGACCAGCAATGAATACCAGTAACTCCACTTGCAGACACTTTGCTTGTGTAATAACTATCAATCTGAAGTCCTGCCAGTACCTACAGAGCTATAGTATGACTATATTGTCCCATCACTAAGGACATTGGGAACAGTACGTCTCTGTAGGGACTGTCTGAGATTTTAGAGGGCAAAAAGAAGAAAAAAATAATGGAGTCAAATATCACAACTTGTGCTATTTGAATAAGTCTGACATAAATTGAAAAATGTCTGGCAGATGGGAGGGCACAAATTTGGGAAAGCAGAAGTAGGGCTACAAATCTGAGACTCATCAAAACAATCTACATATGAAGTTACATACAGAGGGGATCTCAGTTGTAAAAACTATAAAATAGGCAGTGCTCTATACTTACAGCTAATTAGTTATTGACTGTTGTTTATTGCCTTGTATGTCTCCTGTAGAACTTTTTATAACAGATGATGAACTGAAGAAGGTTCATGATTTTGAAGAACAGTGCATAGAAGAATATTTCAGAGAGAAAGATGATAGATTTAATTCTTCCAATGATGAGAGAATCCGTGTAACTTCTGAAAGGTGCACAACATTTTGTTTGGCTTTGTAGATATTGTAGGCTTTGAAATTGTAATCACATAATTTTTCATTTTGTTGTTTTAAAACCAGAAGGGTTTTAAAAGTTCCATAATATTTTACTGACTGAAAACTAATAGTAATCAAAAGATGGTAAACCTGTTTTAGAATTATCATAAAAGTGGTATTTATACAAAAAAAATCCCCAGAAAAATTAAGCATATTTCCAAGTAAAAATCCTTGGTTTAGATGACTTGGTTAAATCTGACTAAAACAGAGACCTCAATTATCAGTAGTATATAAAGCCTAAAAAATAACTAGAATACAAAAATACAGATTTAGTTGCTATATATGAAGTCTTTATTCTAGTATCAAATTGCGGGAGGTGAGGATAAGATATGAAATACATGGGTCAAAAGGGCTGTTTCTGAATCCAGTGCAAGTAACCCTCAAATCTCTCCATATGCATGGCAAAATTCTTCAGGGGGAAAAAGATTTCTGTAACCCCAAAAATTGTTACATTAGTGCTACAAGCTATACATCAAGAAAGTATCTGATTGGGCCTTTGGTCTTATCCAACTCTGGTATTTCCTATGTATATATCCCACTTTTTTCTCTTCCTCCTCTCCTTGGAGAATTGGAAATCATCCCTGAATCTCAGGGTCATTTTTTGGGTAGAACATTGGCTGGTGTGAAGTCTGCTTTTATAAATGGGTCTTAGAAGCCATAATGCAAATTGAGGTCCTATTTCATAGTCTCTTAGTATCACTTAAGTATCACTTAAACAGATAGCCAAGAGTTTAAACCTGTTGATGTAAACCTGGAGAAAATGTTGTAGAAAAATTAATAAAGCATACATTAGTTGTATGTAAAATAATTACTTTGCAATATACTTGTAATATAACAGAGGGTTGAGGATATCATGACACACTAAATTTATTTCTCCAGGGATCACTTGTTGCCATCATACTCATTTGACAAGAATTAGGCACTTTTCTAACTTCCTGGCATCTTTTAAAATCTGTATAGCTGTGCAATTTTAGGTTTGATAAATCAATTACTACTTTCTATAGAGTAGTTAATTTGGTAATTACTAAGGAGTTTGCCACATAAAACCCATAAATTGGAAATATTTCTATACCAGAAATCAATATTTTAATCTTGTGTATGTGATAACATACAGATCTATAAATCTTATTTACAAATTTGAAATCTAAAAAGATAAAATCTTTTAAAATAATTTATACAGAATAGCTCTAAAAGTCTATATTTTAAGATACGTAAATTGTTATTTTTTTTTTTTTTTAAAGGACATCGATGCATCTCACAACTTTAATCGGGAGCAAAATGCAAATTCTTGTTTAAATATGTGTTGATAAAATCTTTGATAAAATCATTGAGGAGGCAAGCAGTAAATGGATTTATCATTCCATTTACCCAAAAACCACTTTTTATTTGTTTATTTTTAAAAAGGATTAATTGTATTAGTGTGTGTATCAGTATATTAATGGCATACCAGTTGCATTATTATCAATTTTCCTGATTAAATAAATTGGTTTAGAAATAACCAAGCTAACCTTTTTGCCCTACTGGATGTTATCAAAACGTTTTTCCCCCTCTCTTTTCTTCTTGCAGAGTAGAGAATATGGCAATGCGATTAGAGGAAGTGAATGAACGAGAGCATTGCATGAAGGCTTCGCTTCAGACTGTAGATATACGGCTTGCTCAGTTGGAAGATATGATTGGGCGAATGGCCACTGCACTGGACAAAATTACTGGCGTGGACAGAGGAGAGCCCAGTAAGATACGGTCTCGAACATCTTCTGACTGTACTGACACAGCTTACATTGTGAGGCAAAGTAGCTTCAACAGCCAGGAAGGGAACACATACAAACTTCAAGAGAGTATTGATCCCACGGGGGAAGAATCAATGTCCCCCACCTCTCCAACATTAACACCTCGACTGCGAAGTCACTCCTTCTATGCGATGAATATGAAGGAGAAGGGTGGGCTTGAGAAATTTGAAAGTATTTTGAAAGAACGGTCTCTGAGCCTTCATCGTGCCACTAGCTCTCACTCAGTCTCAAAAGAACCAAAAGTTTCATTAGTGCCTGTAAGCACTTTGTCTATTGCTCCAGATTCTCGGAGGCCTTCCTCTTGCATTGATATTTATGTGTCTGCCATGGACGAGCTGCAGTCAGGAATAGAGCCCCTGGACAGTTCAATGAACATCCTTGGGACCAGAGACCCCACTCTTCAAGCTCAGATAACTTCCAGCGTTCTCTCGAGTAGTGCTTATGTCAGTGGTACCTCTGGTGACAGAATCTCAGGCAGAAGTATTGAGTATGAAGAGCCTTCTTCACTGGAAACAAGGGTGTTTTCTTCAGATTATTCCCAAATCACAGACAACCAAAACCCCTGGGAATTGGATCCCCCCCTATATCATAACTTAGAGCGTTCTAAAAGTAGTCGATACCTGGCTACAAGCCCCTTTATTTTAGAAGAGGCACCTATTGTAAAATCTCAAAGTTTTATGTTCTCTCCTTCCCGGAGTTATTTCAGCAGCCTTGGAGTACCGGTCAAAACAGCAGAGTACACTAGCATTACCGATTGCATTGATACTAGGTGTGTCAGTGCTCCTCAAACCATTGCAGAAAGGTCAAGTTTTCCTGGGACCCATGGAGATAAAATGGATGACTTGGGATGCTGCCATCCAGAGAGGGAAGCAGAACTAAGTCACCCAAGTTCTGACAACGAGGACACTGAAGCCAAAGACAAAAAAGCAGTTTCCTTGTCACCTCAAGATAGCAATACATCTAGGACCTTGTCTAACAATATTCTACTTCCTAAAATAGAGCGGGCCAATAGTTATTCTGCAGATGAATCCAACTTACTGTACGTGCACACACGGAAAAGCTACTCCATCAGTGACAAACTGGATAGGCAGCGCAATGCAGCCAGCCTTCGAAATACATTTCAGAGGAGCAAGTCATCCAAACCAGAAAGTACAGGAGACACCTTGTCAATGAGAAGACTCTCTAGAACAGGTGCATTTCGGAGTTTTGAGAGCAAATATTGCTAGAGGTGACATCTGTTTAAGCAGAACAAAGGAACCTCAAATTATGATGTGTCAGCAAAAAGCTGGCTTCTACCACCAGTCAAATTAGCCCTCTTTAATGTCAGTGTCAGCCACTGAAATTCTGCCTCTTGAACCAGTTGGCATTTGCACTTAATAGGGGGTGGGATGGGTGGGAGGGAAGATTTTAAAGACATTATTTTTAAAAAAAAAGCTTTATGACATCGTGCATAAATGGGTAAATAGTTTGAGAAATCTGCCTTTCAAAATAGAAATAGATTTTTTAAAAAAAGAAGCAAAATAACATGCCTCTAAAATGGGTGTTTTAATTATGATTCTGTTGTTGTTTACATCAGTACATTTGTGATAACTTATGAAGCAGTATCTTTGAATTACATTATAGAAGACAAACCTATCAATTCCCACTTTTCACTCTCATGGTTCACACGTCTTTTTTTGTACTGACAACTTGTAGTGCCACAAATGTTATATTTTCAAGAAGGGAAGTAAAAAGATGCCTTTTATATAGCAGCATGAGGGAAAGGGGGAAATGTATGTAATACATTATCATGTGGTTCCTGTATTAAACAGGCTTTTTCGCACAGCTGACCAAGCTCAGGAAGATTGTAATTAAGTGGAATAGTAAATACTTATTTTTGTAATTACATCTACGTATTAGTTTAGAAAGAATTCCATGGAGCCTCCTTAAAATGTTAAACAGTCCAGAGGCGGCATCATATTATTATTGCTCTGTACAATATCTCTTATCTTTTTTTTTCAAGTATTTGGATTTCATTGGGCATATTTGCGTTTCATTGCTCTTCATTGTTCTACCATTTATTGTGGAGGTATTGAATGATGATCTTCTCTTACAATATTAAAGGACTGAGAGGTTAGTTAGCCTAAGTGAAATTAAGACTTCAGATTGTTTCAAAAGCAATTCTTTTAAGTATGCTTCCATTGTCTAGAATGGCAAAGAGAAGAGATTTTATACCATGTAAGAGTGGAATGCAAAAGTCTAATTGTCCTCAGGTCTACTCCTCAATAATGTTTGCAATAACCCTCCTGGGTGCAAGAATTAAGCATGGCTCCTAGAGGATAATAGGCAGATGGCATAGTTATAGAGTTTCAATTTATGTCTCTCTCTCTCACATCAGTGATATTTTACAAAACATTTTAAAAATTATTTTGAGTTGGCTGTCTAAATTCCTTTTTCAGTTTTAAGCATTCGGACTAAATCTATGTATAAGCAGTCTTCCAAAGCCCCATAGAGCAAGGATACTCCCCTTTGTTTTGAGTTATGGTTCTATCAACCTCACTAAGCTTGGCAAGGGTCAAGGAATGTGGATGTTCTCCAGAACTTTGGAAGGTACCAGAATAAACACAGACCTCTGAATGTTTCCAAAGTCCTAATTCATCTGATAGTAGCTGCGGGCAAGACACAGCCACAGATCTTTCTGAATGCAGCTGTACATTGATTTCAATTATAAAATGTAATGCAAATTGCCCCACTCAATTGACCTTCATGCTACTCTCCATCTTCCTGATTATCTCAGCTATTATTCTATAATTTGTCAAGATGTTTTTAGTATGTGCTTTTTCATGAGAATAATTTATCAATGATCAAGACATATGCCAACATATCTAGATACATGGTAAGCAGGATACATTGATTATTAGATTTACTTCCTGAACTGTTTCCAAGGCCCAACATTAATTCAATTGTTGTAAATAACTGCACAATGCACACTTTTATTAGAGCTTTGTTGTGTGTGTTTGGGGGGTGGGGGTTGGAAAAAACTTCTACAGAAAAGAAATATGGTATGGAAGTAGATGTTTTAGTCATTAGCCATTCTTTTTCAAACATGTCTCCTGTCTCATATAGGATTTCAAATTTTCCATGCACAAAATGGTATCTAAGAATGGTTTCTTTTTAATTTACTAATAATGCTTTTTTCATGCTATGACAATAATTCCAGATTTCATGAGATCTGAAATAATCTTGCATAATTTTTATGCAACATTATTTTGAGGGTCTTAAAGATAATTCATTTAAATGATATTTCAATGACCTCAGATGAAACAGACCTATTTTAAATAAGTCAAAATGTATTACCATTCTTGTTCATTTCTGCTTTGGACATAAGCCCAGACTAGATCAACATTATTCTCTTAAACTACTGAATTATTCAATTTCATTTGAGCTGACTGTGTGAAATATCTCCTAAATGGATTCATAAAAACAATTCAAATTATCCTTTGAATTTTCCTGTTTGCCTTCAGTGACAATGTCCTGATCTACATTAAGCTTATCTAGGTGATGATAATATATGGGCCCTAGCTTCAGAACAAATTGACAAATAGGATCCCTGGTATCCCTATTTGTAGTGTGACAAAAGCCAAATTCTGGCATGAGTGCCAGCATTTATACTTTTGAACGCAAAAAATAGCCGTTTCTAACCAAAGCACAATTTTGAGGTTCACTTCCACACGCTTCCTGGGAGTGGAACCTATTTTGAAATACTTGCAAACTTGTAAACAAATGCAAAGGCATATATTGTAGCTTTTGTTAAGAAAAGTGTATTTGAATGTGTATTTTTCATAAATCACCGTAGCTATTCTGCTGTTAAAATCACAGAAAAACAAACATTGTTTAGTATTACAGTTTTTTTAAAAGTTACTATTAAAATATTCCTTGCACAGGCAGGAATCCACAGAATCATTGGAATTGCAAAGAATAATTCTTAGGAATTATACCTATTTTAAAATCATATCCCATTGAATTTACAGTTTATACATATGATAAAAAGTATATTATTTGTATAATTTATAAAGCAGACTTTAGCATTCCAATTTAATCATCCGGACTGATCATGGATATTAGTCATTTGTCCTCATATCTTCTTTACTGAAAAAGTATATACAGGATCAGTTAATAGTTGAGTATATATTTGTTAAAATATTCATAAATTGAGATGCTGTATGCAACTTAGAATACAGCATTATTAAACCAGAAGTTGCACTCTTGACAGGAAAAATTGGAAATATTTCCATAAGCTATCAAACAGCAATAATTGAACAGTAAAATGCTCATTTCTGCATATTTGATGCTGCTAACTCAAGAATAAGTAAGCAAATGAAGCATTTTCCTGCTAAAATAAGCAACTTTTCTAAAGCACGGAAACAGATGTACCCTTATTTTCATTTTTTAAAGAAAATTGTATTTATATCAAGATAAATGCGTTACACTGAACCCTGAAACTACTGTAGTGATGTGAATGTTCCCATTTTCTCTAAAACCATGATAGCTCTTTTGATACTCACTTGAATACTTCCTGTGTTTTAGAATGTGTGCTCTGGATATCTGTTTTTAGAATCCTGTGTGGTATGCTGTACTAGCCCGTAAAGAAGCAACAAACCATGCAAAGTTTTAATTCATAATCTGAAATGTTACATATAAAATATAAAATTACGCATTTCCATAGCCATGGAATAGAAAAGACAAAATCTCAAGATGAATTCAATTCAATGTAGCGTATTTACTTTTATACCATCATAATAATAACTGGATAAATGCTAATCAAGCAATCAGAATAACAATAGGGCTACATTTACAAACTGAACAAGAGATACCAGAATAATCCAATGTTGTTTTTTACATAATGGGATACTGTGATTGTATTAGATCAATTTTTGGGTCTAGCACTGTATCATGGAGGACAACCTTTAGTGAGCCAAAGGCCACTCTTAACATTGGAGAGGTGGGCTTTGAAAGCCACAACATATACAGGGCCAGGTCTGGGTTTAGGGAGTGGCATTTTGGGATTCCCCTTCATTTTCTTTTTAAAATGTTTTCCATTGTGTTGTCCTCAATTTAGACCTTGCACAACGGTTGGCATATGTTTCCTACCTGAAACTGCTGTCGGTTTGCAGCAATCATGTACAAAATAACCCAAAAAGACCATGTGAGGCCCTCAACTCAAAGGCTGTCCACCACTGCAGTGTAAAGTCATATCTTTATACAGTACATGCAGTACAAAGTTCGATGGTAGGAAATAAAGTCCACTGAACAATACAGTCTGCTACCTAGCTTTCCGATGTAATAGCAGTTATTGGGCAAGGAATCCGAGTCTGTCGTCATTGCTGTTAGGCTTCCATTTATTTATTTATTGGCAGAGCTCCACTATCAATTCTGGCATAGCTTTCCTAGCCTGAATCTTGCAGATGTGTTGGGACTTTCTGACTGGGATTCTGACTGGGGTTTAGAATCCCAAAATGTCTGACATGTCAGGTTAGAGAAAGCTAGCCTTTGAGTTGGCATATATATCCCTAATGAGCCACCAATAGCTGTGATAACTGCATTATGAGAATGTGAAAGAATAAACCTAGGGAGTTATGCAAAAGGTAAAAAGAATAACCTCTTTAATATTTAAAACTCTGTTCAGTTAGCTGTTTGTTTACATATGCTGTGCAAATGAGGAAGCAGTGTACAGTATTTTTAAAATACTTTCTTCTAGTGATCCATTCTGTTATTTCCGGTTCAAGTGACGCTGTTCTATAGTTGGATATATCACTTGTCCTAGATAGTGAATTATAGCACATAATTCTTTCACAATAATAATGTGATAATGATTGAAATAATTTCTTCTTCCTTAAATTACAGTCTTATTTTGTGCCTATAAAAATGCATGCATTGTTCCATTAATTCCTTTGGACTATTATGGGATTCAACATTTTCAATATTGCCTGCCTGTAATAATGAATTAAGTTAGAATGAAATAACAATTTTGGACTTTTACATTCTTTCCCAATGTGTTCATTTTAATGAAACTGATTTTAATAGCACTTTAGTATTATATAAAATGACTTATAGAACAGTAGGGTCTTAAACCTACAGCATTTATGATTGAAATAATTATATATTTTGGAAACAAGGTACTTCATTGTCTGTTTTAGCATATGCCTGTTATCAAGTAGCAACAAGCAGCAAATTATTGAAATTGTAACAATTGACAGTAATAAAATAAAACCCATAAATCCATAATGCAAAATCACTGATACAAATCTTTCATATAACTTTTAAGCTTTGAGGAAGATAAATGTTTGGATATAAAATAGGTTCTCAGGGTTTAGGTGGCTTAGTTAGGACACACAATAGCTGCAGGACAAATGAATATTTTAGATTATCCAATCTTGATCAATGTAGACATGAAATATGTACCACTTTGTAAGGCAGTGCTTATGTTGCCAAATGAGAACTGTATTGCTCAGAGCTTTACTGACCAGTCCTAAAATATATGCGCCACAGAAAAACCAACTTTGAATAAGATTGGAAAAAGGGATTGGCTGCCAATGAAATGTTTAAAATGATGCCAAGGAGTAGGAGGACTTCAAATCAGCTGCTTTAAGGAGGCCTCATTAAATGTTAGAGGACAGAAACATTTTCCAGAAATTGGACTGAAGATAAAATCCATAACTTCTCTTTAAATAGTAGTTTAGCAGTGCAACAGAAGGAAAAATGGATAAAACTTTTATTAGGAATTATCCCAAATTGTTAAAGCAAAAATAGTTTTGTTGAATATTGTCAAATTAAATTTCAAATATGGAAATAATATTTTAGGTGTGTTCTTGGATTTTAACAGTAAAGATATTAAAGACTGGCTGAGAATAAGAATGCACATATCTGTGGTTCACCTGATATTTAAAAACAAATGTAAAGAACACAGTATTTGCACAGACATTCCAGTTCCAGAAAGAATTACGTATTTTCCTATGGTTAC
>JANHGC010005069.1:14096-24437 GCA_027560395.1 Boaedon fuliginosus | reverse complement strand
CCTTTGAATATATCCAGAAGGATTTTAAATATTTATTACTAAGTCCAGGGCCAGAAATTTGGGAAAAAAAGAAAACAATGTTTTACAGAACATGCAATTAGTTAGAAAATTAAATAGGCAGGGGGACTAATGCATAATTGCCGCCTTGAGTTCCCCTGGAAGGGGTGAAGAGAGGCGGGGTATAAATCCAATAAATAAAATAAATAATACAAGTTGTGAAAATAATGCTTTAATTCCCAATGTGAATAGTTTTTGATTTACACGCAACCCATCATATTTTTCTCTTATTTGTATAAATACTGTATTCCAATATAACACCAGAGCAATTCCAATATATTTGGAAGGTATCATGTTATACAAACTTTTTTTTTCATTTTTGTGACCATTGACTCATCAAGTGACTCTTATAGCTTTGCGATAAGGGATGGAGAACCCATGGCCTTCCAGAGGCCACAAGATGACAGCTCCCAAGCATTCATGAGCTGTGGTGGCGCAGTGGTTAGAATGCAGTATCGCAGCTTAACTCACTCTTCACTGCCAGGAGTTCGATCTTGACCAGCTCAAGGTTAACCCAGCCTTCCATCCTTCTGAGTTCAGTAAAATGAGGACCCAGATTATTGGGGGCAATAGGCTAACTGTAAACCACTTAGAGACTGCTGTAAAGTGCCGTGAAGCGGCATAAAAGTCTAAGTGCTATTGCTAGTGCTATAGTGTTAGAGAGCTTGGGCAGTGGAGAGAAAAGAGTTGAAAGCTTTTTTTTTTTTTACAACATCTTGAAGGTCACAAATTTTCCAGCTATGTTAAACCAAGACAGATTATCAGTCAGTGCAATAAGTATAAGAAATACCTTCCATGAAGCTTAATAACGTTAATGTCATCTTTTGGGGGAGCAGTTGAACATTCAATACAGCCAATGAGAAAGTTATCCAGTGACCTGAAGTTCACTAAAAATTCTAGAAAATAAGAGGGCAGATTTGGGAAGTTAAGCCTTAACATAAAAAAAAAAAAACTAATGCTTTACAGATACAAAATTCCTAGAATTGTTGGACAGTTCTTGTGTGTGAACTTTCTCATCCAAATTGAACTTTAATTGCTCAATAGTACAATACTAATCAAGAGGCTGACATCAAACTATTGTGTAACTCACATCAGCTTTGCAAATATATTCTGTATTTTAAAATCCCATCAGTGTTCAAGGTAGTTTTCTGAATAAACTCACTAGATTTTTATTTCCCTAATGAATGACAAAGATTAGCAATGTATGTTAGCGGCAGGAATATTAATGGTGAATTTGGAAACCTCCTCTTTAAACATAGAAATTGGTATCCATCCTTGTGTGTCAAATAAATAGGGACAAAGCTTCAATTGCACTGCCGTAAATTCCATCTACGTCCATGGATGCCCATGGTCTTAGTCTGTGAAATGAACTAGTCTAGATGTCCATGGTCTTAGTTTGTGAAATGAACATCTCTTCCTCACCTAAAAAATGTGAAAACTGAATACAGATGAGAAGTTGGTTAAACAAAAGATTACTCAAACTTTAGCACATTGATGAACAACTTTTTAAGTTTTTTATTATTTTTCAACATAAAGACTGTAAAAAAAAAATATGGGGTATATCCAATCAGCGTGTTCTGGTTCTTATACATTTTCATATAAATATCCCTTTCAGTTTTCTTGCATGTTATAATATCATCATATCATCATTTATTAAAACTACATACAAGGAAAGACTATAAAAATATAAGAATTTCCATTTCATCATCTTCTCCTTTTAAAACAATCTCATCTTTCTCAGCCCCTTGGTTATCCTTACTTCATTTCTGAAAACATATCTCAAACTTAATTCATACCTAATATCAAAATTTCTCCTTTTTTATTATTCCCCTCATTTAAAACTGTTCCTGCTTCTTAAATAACTATTTCATCCATTAGTAGCTTTAAAAGTATGTATTTTATATAAAAAAGAGAAAATAAGCATTCAGTATTTCTAAATTAAAAACATGTTTAAAATATATCAGATTTTCATAATCAATTATCTTCCTTTCTATCCCACATCCCTCCTTCTCCTCCTCGAGACGTCCATTCCATTTTTCTTGCCCCCTGGCTTCCTTTTTTACTCAGTCATTCCTATCTTTCTTCTTTTTATCTATCCTTACTAATATTTTCTTCTCTCTCTTGGTGCTTGCTTCCCTCTCCTTCAAACCAATCTGGTACTCTCTCAATTCTTTTTGATACTTGGGAGTCTCGGGGACCACTTCTTTTTTATTCCTCCAAAAATATGTCCGAATGTCTTTTATTTCAGTACGCCTCTTCACCACCTCTTTCTCATCATATCTTCTTCCTCTTTCATCTCTGCCCTTTCCTCCATCCCCTCGGCTCCCTTCATCATCAATTGATCAGCTTGCTCATAGTCTGTTTCCATTTCCTCCATTTGTTTTAGCATGTTTAGCATCATGTTTCTCATTTCATTTCCAATTTTTTTAATTTCTTCCACTTTATCCAGAGTCTCTCTGCATTCCCTCCACACCGCACCAGGTTCCTTGTTAATATCTGGCCGGCCGAGTAGCCGCTGCGCCTTTAACGCAAGGGGATAAGCTGGTGATGAGACGAACTGTGCTGCATATAAGAAAGGCGTGTCCCAGCCAGATCTGACACCGTTTTGATTTCAAATGTTGGTTACCTCGTTTGTTGTGTTGAATAAAAGCATTTCGAAGCCATCATTTCGACTGTTTTATTGCCTGCACGGACGATGGAGCTGATAGAAGAACGGTGTCACCTTCTGTTGCTGCAGCTAGTTGGAGCGGAGAGAGCCATGCGTGATTGTTTGGAGGCCCACAACGGAGAGCATGGAGGAGGAGCAGCCGGAGTCGCGGGCTCCTCCTGCAATACCGGGGATGGACAAGAATGCCTGTATGGCCTCGTTCCGGGACTGGCTGCGGACGCAGTCACGTGTAAGAGCAAAGGACCCAGAAGAGCGGGAGGATGAGCGGGAGGAGAAGGCGGAAGAGACAGTCACCGCAGTGAATGCAGATGGGGCAGTCGGTGGCTTCCTGGTGGCAGTTCGGGGTGAACGTTGAGATGCCGGAGACCGCGTGGTGCAGAGAAAGCACCTGGAAAAAGCAGGGCGGCGGGAGATGCCGTTACACCCTGCGGGCCAGAACCCCTCCTCATGTACCATTTCGGAAATGGATTGGATAAGGAGTTACAGCAGGGCTGTGTGTATCACGGCATTGATCAGGATTTGGACGGTTGGTTCCGAGCCGTCATCGAGATAGAGGCTGGATTAAGACGGTTCCGGATTAAGATGGGATCGGGTCGACCACTACCAGACGCCCACATAGACCAAGACCGGCATGGGGTGGTGGTGTGACAAGGGATGGGACTAGCACCTGTCCTCCATTAAGGTGTTACCAGTGTGATAAGGTGGGACACCATGCTTTGGAGTGTCCACAAATGGGTAAGCCTTTCAGGCCTCCAGCAGCTACGTCCACCCCAAGGACCACTGCAAGCTGTGGCAGGTCACCCGGGACGGCATCAAAACACGCCTCCCAGATGCCGGAGGTGGAGGCGACGACCTTGGATTCAGCGGGCATGATGGAGAGCTCTCCACTGGGCCCGTGGACAGCAGCGGAGATTATGACGACCCCACGGTGAACTCGCCTGTGGTGCCAGGTTACTGTGGCAGGGACGGGTTCCTGGGAGGTGTCTGTATTAACCTTAATTGACACTGGCTATACCCGCTGCATTATGAGTCAAGAGTTGGTGCAATTGCTGGGGTTGAAGGTGGCCAACCTGAAAACCCCTATCCTTTTTGAGCAAATGGATGGGACTGTATTGGGGGGTCAGGCGGCCACTCAGGTAACAGAATCTGTGAAAATGACTATCTCGACACATGTGGAACAGCTTCGATTCATAGTGGGTCCAAAGATGTCGGATCCTGTCATTTTGGGGCTGGCATTGCTGGACAGATGGAAACCTACGATATGGTGGGAGGGAGATTACCGTAAACTACATTTTGTCCCCTCCGGTCCCCAAGAACAGGGGAAGACATTGATAGCCACACAGGATCATGGCATCCCGGTGGAATACCAGGATATGGCTGAAGTGTTCAGTGAAAAGGACTGCGATGTCCTTCCACCACACCGCACTATGGATTGTGCGGTCAAGTTAATTCCTGGGGCGGTTTTACCAAAGCCCCGGATGTACTCAATGACCCCTAAAGAGCTGGAGGAGATGAGAAACTACATTAATAAGAATTTAGCCTGGGGTTTTATCATGCCAAGCGGTCCCATATTGCAGCCCCCGTACTTTTCAGGGAGAAAAAAGATGGAGGCTTGCGATTGTGCATAGATTTTCACAGCTTGAACGCTGTATGCCTGGAACCATTATATCCGCTACCTCTGATCAAAGACCTACTCGCCACCCTCTCGTCTGGTCGCGTATTCACCAAGCTCGACCTCAGGGAAGCGTACTATTGGGTGCGGATTAAGGAGGGGGATGAGTGGAAGACATCATTTAACTGTCTGTTGGGCAGTTACCAGTTCTGGTTGATGCCGTTTGGGCTGAAAGGGGCGCCCACTGTATTTATGCAACTGATTAATTCAGTGTTGCATGAGTTTTTATACTGGGGCGTCCTCATGTATTTGGACGATATATTAATCTATACAGCTGATATGGACTCCCACATCAAGTTAGTACGGTAGGTACTTCAACGTCTTTGGAAGGAGAAACTGTATGTTAAACTGAGCAAATGCTCCTTCCATCAAGACACTCTAGATTACCTGGGGTATAGGATATTGCCCAAGGATATCGGGATGGATCCCGCTAAGGTGGAGGCCATATTGCAATGGAAGACCTCCCCCCCAAACCAGGATGCAATTACAGGCATTCTTAGGGTTCGCCAATTTCTACCGGCAATTCGTGCCAGGCTTTGCCCGGATTGCACTGCCTCTAACGAGCCTCTTGAAAACTAAACACATGACGAGCCCACCCAGACCAAGCCAATTACTTGATTAGTCCTCTGACTGTGCTACAGCATTCGAACGTTTGAAGGATTGTTTTTCAAGGGAACCGGTGCTACAACACCCATACCTAGACAAGCTGTTCATAGTACAAGTGGATGCAAGCAATGTGGCCATTTGGGGGGAGGTCCTGTTGCAAAAGGATGAGTCTGGTCTGTTGAGACCATGTGCGTATACCTCACGGAAATTGAGTGACCAGGAGAGGAAGTGGGCTACGTGGGAGAAAGAGGCCTTTGCTGTGCACTGGGCCTTAAGCACCTGGCGTCATTACCTGGAGGGCTGTGAGATACCCTTTGAGGTGTGGACAGATCACCAAAACCTCCTAGCCCTCCAGAAGATGCGGAGACTGTCCCCTAAGCAAAGGCGCTGGGCACAGTTCTTTCAGAGGTTCCGGTTCACCTTGAAGTTTATCCCAGGGGGCCAAAACTTCCTGGCTGATGCCCTTTCTAGGCAGCCCCAGTTCCTATCCACCAGACCTGACATTATCCAGCCCATTCTGCCAGTCGATGGTCCCAAAAAAGTGGGGAGGTGTATGAGAACCAACAGGACCTCTATTCCTTATGTCGGGGGGCATTACCAAAAGATACGTGGTGGCTAGCGAATAAAGGGGACTTGCAGGAGGAGGATGGATTGGCGTGGAAGGGACGGAAGGTATACGTCCTGAGTGACCGTCGAGTGCAAGTACTGTACCAACATCATGATGTCCGGACGGGCAGACATTTTGGATATTTGAAAACTCTACATCTTCTACGAGAAAGGTTCTGGTGGCCTATGTTACGAAAGGATGTAGAAAGTTATTGAAGACAATGTGAGATGTGTGCCCGTATGAAGCACAAAAGTGGGAAACAACATGGCCTGTTACAAAAGATAGCTGATCCGAAACAGCCCTGGGAAGAGTTAGTGATCGACTTTGTGGTGGATCTACCGCAAAGTAAGGGGTGTACAGTTATCCTGAGTGTAGTTGACTTGTTTTCCCGGCACGCCCATTTCATCCCCTGCAAGGGGCTACCGTCGGCTCAAAAACTGGCATATGTTTTCTTGCATAACATTTGGGGTCCCCCACTGTATTATATCAGACCATGGGGTGCAATTTACGGCCAGGTTCTGGCGTGATTTTTTCCACCTTATAGGGTGTGAGCAGGGCCTTAGTTCCGGATACCACCCCTGTATGAACGGGGCTGCCAAAAGGGTGAACGCACTGATAAAACGGTACCTAAGGAGCTATACCAAATGACAGGGTAAGGATTGGGTGGATTTACTCCCGTTTGCTGAGGTAGCATACAACAATTCCCTACATACCAGCATGGGGTACCCACCTTTCAAGGTGGTGTAAGGGAGAGATTTTTGGCCGATACCTGAGTGGACGAAAACAGACGCGGGCAGCACAACCTCCAAAGAAAGGGTGGACAGAATGCCGGAGATATGGAAAAATGTTAAAAAAGTGGGACAAGAGGCTAGGGCCAAATACAAAGAATGGGCGGACAAGAAACGATTGACAGCCCCATACCTCAGGTAGGAACCAGGGTCTATTTATCCACTAAGTATCTTCGGGGACAAGGGAAACTAGGCCCGAAATATATAGGTCCTTTCCCCATAACCAAAATCATCAACCCTGTAACTGTATGATTACAATTACCTCCCTCAATAGGCCGTGTACACCCCTCCTTCCATATTAGTCTCCTAAAACCGGTCGTCCCTCCGAAGCCACATTTGCAGCGGTCCATCCCAGATGGACATTAAGAAATAGATGATATATTGGACTACGTGGAGCAAGGTCAAACTAGGCGGTATCTAGTACACTGGTCAGGGTATTCCCATGATGAGGACTCTTGGGTAGAGGAGAAGGATATACAAGCTCCCTGATTACTTCAGTGCTTCCATAGGGCCTATCGTAAGCATAAAGTATTACAGTCATGACATGATACACTTTTTATTTCTATTAGGTGGCCACCTGGTAGGGAGAGCCGCCTGTTGGGATCTGGCCGGCCGAGCAGCTGCTGCACCTTTAACACAAGGGGATGATCTGATGACGAGACAAACTGTGCTGCATATAGGAAAGGCGTGTCCCAGCCAGATCCGACACTGTTCTGATTTCAAATGTTGGTTACCTCATTTGTTGTGTTGAATAAAAGCATTTCGGAGCCATCGTTTCGATTGTTTTATTGCCTGCACGACGACGGAGCTGATACAGAGCACATAGTCAATCTGATTTCTGTGTTGACCGTCTGGTGTTGTCCATGTGTAGTCTCATCTCTTGGGTTGTTGGAAAAGAGTGTTTGCTATGACCACCGTATATTCTTGACAAAATTCTACCAACCTGTGCCCTGCTTCATTTTGTACTCCACGGCCAAACTTGCCTGTTATTCTGGTTATCTTTTGGTTTCCTACTTTAGCATTCCAATCCCCAATAATAGCTGTACAAGGAAGAATTCTAGAAGAACCTGTTTATCTGCTGTTATCTGTCAAAGTCATGATGACTTTTCTCAAATACTGAGAATTTTTAATTCAATTTACTATATTTTCTATCCTGTTTTCATGATATTTGCAACAAACATGCCAACACTAGAGTTTTGGCTGTTATTTCTTAGTATTTTTTTTACAAAGATGCACAATGTTGAATTAATTAAGACTGTTCCACTATAAGTGTGGTTTTAAATTCCAAGTAAACACAGGAGGGCAAATGACACTTTGCCATTTTTGCTGTTGATTGCTTAAGAGGCCACAATAGATTGCATGTCTCATTGGATTTTGTGCCAGTCCTCCAGAAAGTAGAGCTAATTAATAACAATGTTCTAAGAGAGAAAGATGCTACAAAACTGTCAAGTGAACAGTATAGGGTAAAATCCAGATGTGTCAAGTCAATACTTTGGCTCATTTTATGAAAAACATATCTTCCTGATTCTCTGCAACATAGGTATGAATGGCATACACAAGTATTCCTTGACTTACAACCATTCATTTAGTGACTGTTCAAAGTTATAGCAACACTGGAAAAAGTGACTTATGACTGGTTTTCATGTTTGCACAACAATTGCAGGATCCCCATGACCACACGATCAAAATCTGAGAGCTTGGCAACTGGCATGCATTTGTGACAACTGCACAGTCTCGGAGTCATATGATCAACACCTGTAGCCTTACCAGCCAGCTTCTGACAAGCAAGGTCAATGGTGGAAGTCAGATTTGCTTAACTACCACAAAATTCCCTTAACAATTGCAGTGACGCAACTAACAACTGTGGCAAAAAGAACATAAAATAAGGCAAAAATCATTTAACAATGGCCTTTCTTAGAAATGGAATTTGGGGGTTCTATTTGGTTGTAAGCCGTGGACTGCCTGTGGTCCCTTCAATTTTTTTTTTGCATGACTACAGTAAAAAAAAAACCACCTCTCTAATTAACCATAGTTTCCCATTTTGTCCAAATAGGGAAATTTCATCTGCAAGATGTGTAACAATATAGTATCTTCAATTGCAGATGAAGAAATGAGGAATCAATGTTTATGGGTAAAATGTCAGCTCAGAGCTCTGTTAAGGAAGATTTTCACTTGCCAACATTTTCACCCTTAACATTTCAATCCTATTTGTTATTGAATGGTTTAGTGAACTAAATCGAACACTGACTGAAAGGCCTAAGCGATAAAGGGTCATTTTTATTTGGCATCACTAGTCAGAAGTTCTGCTTTCCATTTCAGTGTAAGGAATTTAGGCTGTATGTTTGCAATCAAAAAAACTTCAAGAACTGCTTGAATTTACTATGGGTCAAAGCCCTACCCCTTTCTACATATGTATAGTGGAACCTCGGTTCACGACCACAATTCATTCCATAATTTTGGTTAGGAATCGAGTTGGTTGTGAACCGAAACAAATTTGCCCATTGGATTGTATGGCAATATGATTGATCCGTTCCAGACCCTACAAACTTTATGGTTTTAAGATTTTGAAGCACACAAATACAATACTGTAGTTAAATATGCTGGAGGAGAGTCGCCTTTGCCCAGTGCAATTACCGCCCCCAAGTTCCTAAACTTGGCGCTCACTCTCAACGGCTGGTCATGCTGGTTCCCCTCCCTCCCTCTCTTCCCCAGCCTGAGCAGACCCATCCTTCCAGAGGCGACACTGCCTGCCTGCCTGGGGAGGGCATCTTGGGAGAGGTGACCGGGCAAAGGTGTAGCCAATCACCTCTTCACCAGAAGCAGAGCGCTGCCTCCCTCCTCGGCCTCTCACCTGCTCCTGCGGTGGCAGCGGGGCAGAGGCCTTGTCCAGACTCACCCAGGCTCCAACCAATGGTGCAAGGCTCTCTTCCTTCCCAACCAGTGCCCTCACTGCCTTCGCCTGGCCTGCCTCTCACCCAGCGGCGGGCTGACTATGCTGGGTGGGGACATACCGTGACCGGCTGCTCATCCTGCTGCTTTTCAGGGCATTGGTCAGCACAGATTTCTACTTCCACCTCTGGCCCCAAATGTGGCGTAGCCTTGGTCTGGCCAACAAGGGTGAACCACGCATGGAAAATCGCTGCTGTTTGGTTGCGAACCGAGGATTTGTTTGTGAACAGAGTCGAACATTTAGCTCATTTTTTTATTGTGTACCAATTTCATTGCAAACAGAAGCATTTGTGAACTGAGGTTCCACTGTATATGTTGATATAGGTTCAAACTATCCATCATCCCAATTGCCCCGAGTCTCCCCCACTCCACCATCCCAAGTCATTGTGAATGCTTCTGAATGCAATGAAATTACCCACCCCCACCCCCGGTACTTCTCCAAATTTGTGTCCCAGAATTTTCAGAATTCTCACAGTAGCTGGCGAATGGACCGCATACCTGGAGGGCACCTGAAGAAAACTTAGCATAAGACATGAATAATGGACATGTGTCCACGACCCCACTCGCAAAATCTCTTCTAAAATTAAGTAGGGTGATATGCTCCTGGTGATCAGACCTCCCATAATTATCTGGTGCTTTCAGCTGGGAATTCTGGGAATTGCAAACCCAACACATCTGGAGAGCCCTGGTTTGGTGAATTCTAGATTATCCTCTAATCAATGCTATTTATTTTTGGCACATGTGGATTTTCTCTTTCTTCAAAAGATATAATTGGGTCATACACTGGCAATCCTTATTTATCACTTCAACCACTACAATGGAACTTGTCTATGGAGCTTCTCAGTCATCCAGGTCATGGTTGTCCCAAAGGTGCTTTTTTAAGAGGCAACTGGACTTTCTGGTTTTTCATTTGAAGATGTTTCTCTTCTCATCCAAGGAGAACTGAAGAAGCTCCTTGGATGAGGAGTGAAATGTCTTCAAGGGAAAAACCAGA
>JANHGC010005068.1:85632-102586 GCA_027560395.1 Boaedon fuliginosus | reverse complement strand
CAGCTTTGCGGAAGACAGGTAGGCTGGAGATGGTCCTGATATCGACGGGGAGCGAATTCCAGAGTGACGGTGCCCCCTAATAAACTAAGAGTTTCATTGTACCCAATTTTGATTATGAACAATTATAGATTTGTTATATATTTCATATATGAGCTTTGATCCAGCCTTCTTCAAACATCAAAGTTACTTATCTGTGAACACACTGTCTTACGCTTTAGTGATTATATATTTTATGAAATCATCCCACTATTAACTAAGGTTAACTATGCAGGTCATTTGCAAGTCCCCAAAACAAGAATCTCTATAAAGAAAACGCCATCTGGCATGCCATCTTTTCTTTCCAAGAGATAAATAAAATAGCAATATCCACTCAGACAAAAAATGTACAGTGAAATCATGTTTATTTATATTTTAAGGACAGCTCACTGTAGAACATTCCTTTGTCTAATCAATGCACAATAGAGCTTATGCATACCAAGTGATTCCCATTGATACTCGTGAAAAACCACATATGTAAGTCATGAAAAAAAATGTAATCCTTGAGGCTAGGAAATGATTTTGGCACTACAATAAATTATTTTCTTGTAATTAAAATCTAATCAATTATTACATGTCCTATTGTGTCAAAAAGCAAAACATATCACTTTTGCACAGAATCACTTTTATTGCTTACTCATGTGATTTAGATTTACACTCCAAATAAATACACTTTGCAAGTTAGGCTACCTGTATTTTTTTTCCTCTCTCCTTTTCAATATAGGGACTACTCAAACTAAAACTTCTAAGGGTGCCAAGAGACTGAATTTTATTACTCCTCTGTTGAACTTTAATTATAAGTGAAACAGAAATGCTCTAATATGCTTTTATTCATTAAAGATCTTATTATTTAGATAAATAAAAGAGAACAGGCTGCAGATGAGGTCAGAAATAGATTTTAAAAAGTCATATCTGGAATTTTGCATAAATTACTCTGGTCTGCATACGACTTTATCAGATGAGCAAAATGAAATGTGAACCTGTTAACTGGTTTGTGCTAATGCACCATTATCATATTTTACTCGCCAAACAACTCATTTGCCCATTCTAATGTACATACTGTATAAACATTGTTTCAAATAAATCCTAATTTTAAAAAAATGAATCTGATTATACATTGTATGTAAAAAGATTATCAAGTGGGCAGAGCAAGTATATTGGATGGAAACATGCTGCTGTAAATCTTATTGATAAGAAAAAGAGTCAGGTGGGAATTTAATAATTAGTAAATTAAGCCTACAAATTAGCACCCAGATATTACAAAGTGAAGCATCTTTTAATTACAGTTTTCCTCTTTCATTCTGTAGTACTGAGCAGGGGAAATAGAAATAGTCCTTTTAAGGATTTTTATTGCTTTATTACCCTGCTTCTTTGTATAGATCAGATTTATTTTGTGCATTTTCTTCCCAGAGTATTTCCAACATTAGTTTTGATACCACATACCTTCTTCAATGAAAAACACAAAAAGATACTTGTTTTAAATAATTGTGCTACTTATTGAAATGGTGGTTCCTCAAGGTTGTTAATGATGATGAGGGGTTGATCCCTCAATTTTGTTCCTTTTTGTCTGAAGAAAGGATGCTGGCTTTCATAGGCTTATGTCCCGTTAGGATATATGCATAATAACTGATTGAAATGAACGATGAAATGAATATTAGGAGATGATTGTTAGAAATGATTGGAAGAAATGCTTGATAAGGTTTTAAATAATTGTATTTAAAGATAAGTATTAAAATTTAATTTTTAAACTTCAATTTCTAAATGAGTAAAGATGTATGACATTTTAAGATTTTTTTGTCTACAAATGAAATGGTAATGAAATGGTAGGAAAATAAGATGGGGAATAAGATGAATAACAAAGCTCAAAATGAAATGAACACATAGTAATGATTTTATCTGAGCAAATAACTGAACATGATATATATTTTCTGTATTTCTGTTTTTTCCTTTTTATATTCTTGTTCTTTATGTGAATGGGAATGAATTTAGGGGGCAATGGAATAGATAATTGAATTGGTATAAATAAGAGATGGAATGAACTTGAGAATTAAAAATGTATAAGATGAATGTATGAGAAATGGATGTAAACTCAAGCAATTACGTTTGGAAACAAGTATGTTTTTACATTTATGTTTTTTTCTTTCGAAAACAATAACTGTATTTAAAAAAAAGATGTGTGAATGATTTTAGATTTTAGCCTTTATCTACAACATATAAATTCTCTTTCTAATCAAAAAAGCTTGCATAACTTTAAAAATGTAAGAGAAAGTTTGTAAACCATAATGATATTGCATTATTCTTACAATGATTATAATGCCTACCTTATCAAATTATGACTACTGTACTCCTTATTTTCTCATTAGCAGTACCAGAATTATGCATACATCAAATTAATGACTATGTTTCAGTATCCATATCCTGTGCCAGAACAACCAAGGAGGGGGGTGGACATCAAAACATTGGAGATTTAATGTGTCTGGCCTTGTATATCAAGTGACAACTTGAAATCTGCTTGGGTGACCAGATGTTGTTCTGCCGTTATTACTCTCTTTATAAATTATTTTCTCAACACATAAGTCTGAATAATCAAATTAGCCCCAAGTGAGTTGTTTTCCTTTAGACTTGGAATAAGTAACAAGATTTCCTGTATGAGCTTACCAGGAGTGGGTTCCTACCGATCTAACAATCAGTTCAAATTTTTGGCGCATGCGTGCGTGCTAAGTGCACGTGTCCACATGCCAAATGCATGATGCGCACACAACTCCTTTCAGGTGAAAATGTAGCTATTGGTCCGGGCGAACCAGTAGCTAAATCAGCTGTTTTTCCAGCCTAGAGGCGATGTGCACACAGCGTGCACCTCAGCCACAATTTGGTGCTGAAAAACAGCTGATTTAGCTACCATTTGGCAAACCGGTAGCTAAATTTTCATCCTGAAAGTGGCTAAAATCAGCTGTTTTTCGGCCCTGGGATGATGCGCGCACAGCACATGCCTTACCCAGAGCAATTTGGGGCTGAAAACAGCTGATTTAGCCACTTTCAGGCCAAAAATTTAGCTACCCGTTCAGCTGAACGGGTAGCTAAATCAGCTCTTTTTTGGCCCCAAATTGCTCTGGGTGAGGCGCGCGTTGCGTGCACATCACCTCAGGGCTGAAAAACAGCTGATTTAGGTACCAGTTTGGTCGAACCAGTAGCTAAATTTTCAGTCCAAAAGTGGCCAAATCAGCTGGGTTTTGGGCAAGACGTGATGTGCGCACTGCATGTGCACCTCAATTTGGGCCCAAAAATCATCTGGCTTAATTAGTTACCAGTTCGGCCAAACCGGTAGCTTAATTCTAACTGGTTCGCTGAACTGGTAATTATTTTAACAGCCAGTTTGGACGAACTGAGCCGAACCGGTTGAAATCCACCACTGGAGCTTGCCAAATTGTAAAGAAGGTTTTTCCATTTGTGCAGAGACGCTTGCTTCAAAAAAAATCACCCTAAGAGGTAGATCACTTTTATCATTTCGATTATTCAACTGCCAGGTGAATAACAGTTTCATACCACCAAAGGATCGGAAATACAGTATTTAATAGTGAATGTTATAAAGGTTCAGATAAGAAAGCTTGAGTTCACAGAACATTTGCCTATGGAAAAACCAAGGGTTGCCAGCAGGGTTGTTCATGAAATTTAGGAGTATATAACCCCAGCAGAGACTTGTCTAATTTCCAATGGCGTTCACTTAAAGGGAAGCTATTTCTGCACAGCTATATCAACTTGCAAGACAAGCATTCCTAAACATGACAGTAAAGTAAACCTTACTTTTCTCTACATAGGATTCATTTTGTTAGATTGGGCCCAATGTTCAAGTTTGTTGAGATCCAGCTGGCTTTTGAGCCTATATTCTGGAATGTTGACTATTCCTGCCAGTTTGGTGTCATCTACAAATCTGATGAGTTCCCCATCTATTCCCTTGTTTAAGTCATTTATGAAGATGTTGAAGAGTCCTGGGTCTAAAAGGAAACCTTAGGGAACCCCACTGCTTCCTTCTCTCCATGCTGAGTGCAGTTTGTCAGCCACTTACAAATCCATCTGGTGGCTATTCTGTCTATCCCATATTTTTTTAGCTTACCAAGAAGTAGCTTGTGGTCTACTTTGTCAAATGCCTTATTGAAATCCAAATATACTATGTCCACAGCATTTTGCTGATCCACTAATTTAGTCACTTTTTCAAAGAATGAAATAAAAATTTGTTTAGCATGATCTGCTAAATTGTTCAGCATATTGGCTTTTGGTTATAACTTTGCTTGCTTCTAGATGTTCACAGATCTGTTACTTGATTATCTTTTCCAGTATCTTCCCAGTTATTGATGTCAGGCTGATTGGTCTGTAGTATCCTCGATCCCCCTTTTTGAAGATGGGAACCACATCAGCTCTTTTCCAATCCTCTGGTAGTTTCCAAATGTTCCAGGATCTTTGAAAGATATGATTCAAAGGTTCCAAGATCATGTCTGCCAGTTCCTTCAGAATTCTGGGATGTAATATGTCAGGTCCCAGTGATTTGAACTCATAGAGTGGACAGGTGTTCTCTTACCATTTTCTTGCTTATTTTAATTCATATTCCTAGTCTGTCTTTTACGGTTGTGTTTTTGGTAGGTTGGGCTGTACAGGTAGTCCTCGATTTACAACAGTACATTTAGTGACCATTCAAAGTTACAACAGCACTGAAAAAAGTGATTTATGACTATTTTTCACAGTACATCCTTTGCAGCGTCCCATTATCTTGTGATCAAAATTCAGGAGCTTGGCAGGGGTGTATGGTCTGCATCTGAACGAGATCAGTCGAGTTTTCACGGGGCTCTGTGGAAACCTCCAAAATTCTGGCCTGCCGGGGGCCCAGAGGGGTCTAACCCTGACCGATAGGGCCAGGAGAAAAAGGACGGTAACCAGGATTCGAGGGGAGTGAGCCGTCTCTCCGTTGCCCCATGTTTATGCTCCATACCGGTAGGAAGAAAAGTGTCCTAGCCACACCAAGCTCAGAGCGACCTCAGAGAAAGATTTAAAAGAAGGTAAAAATCTGCATGGAGGCAGTACGTGGAGGGAATTGATTTGATAATTGAAAGATTGAGTCCCGATGCGTGCAGAGAATTGGTCAGATGATAATGAACTAATGGTGTATGACTATAAATAAATCGGCAAATCACATGTAAAAAAACCCCGAGACGTGAAAAAGTAAAACTACTTGAGAACCTCGCAGACTTACTAAGAAGATGGTGAATAATAGATTGGTGGCAGCCTGAAGGTAAATGGACTGATAGCAGAGTATATACAAAAAAAAATACATATATAGAAACAAACTAAACAAATTAAAGATCTCACAAGTTGGTAGTGGAAATGGCGGCAGGGGCAGAAAAATGAGTGGAGGAGAAGCCGGGTGTCTCTGTGATCTGGGAAAAATGGATGACTTTCAAAGAAGAAACAGAAAAGTTATACGCCTCATTTCAAGAGGTTAAAAATGACATAGATCGATGGTTGGAATCAGTAGAGGAGAAAGAGGAGTCCGGAGAACTAACACCTTCGAAGGAGGAGGTGCAGGAGAGGTACAGGCAAAAAAAAAGATGCAACGGCAGCGGAGTTCAAGGGATTTAAAATGGCGCCCACCGCAGAACAGAAAGCCGAAATGCTGAAATATTCATCGCAAAAGAAGCTGGTAGTTAAAGGAGGACAATTAAAATTACAGAACACACAAGTGAATCCAGAATCTAGGAAAACTAAAAAGGAAGAGTTAAACAAAAGGAAAAGATCACTGGAAGGAGGGGCCGAAACCCATTAGGGAGCGGTAGCGAGATACAAGGCTTGGACAGAATGAAGCGGGGAACCTGGAGTCCAAGCCTTCCTTCCACTCCGACCAAAAATGCCCCTGATGCGCCAGGGCGAACTTCACCCCTTCAGTAGGTTTTTGCTTCGAGTGGAAGGAAGGCTTGGACAAACGAAGGGGAGACCCAGCAGTCCAGGCCTTCCTTCCACTCTGAGCAAAAACACCCTGAAGCGCCAGGGCAAACTTTGCCACTTTGGAACATTTTTGCCCCCCAAAAACTGCAGTGACTGAATGGGCATGGCCAACTTGATGATGTCACTCACAGCAAGGTGCCGCCCCACCTTGCCGTAAGTGACGTTGAGTTGGCCATGCCCACTAGTCACATGACCCCCCCCCACACACACACACACACAAAGCCACACCCACAGAACCGGTGGTGGGATTAATTGAACCCCACCACTGAATGAGACGTTATAGTCTCTTCTGTCTCATACTTTACTTTCAAACCAACTCTAAGCTCTACATAGCTTCCTAGATATTTTAGGGGGGAAAACAGTGGATATACACAACACTTTGAAAGAGAAACATACAGACACAAACACAAGTCTTAGAACAGTTGAGAGCATCCTAGAAAGCTAGGGCAGGGAGCAACCTTACCAGACTGCATTCCAATAAATGAGTACGTGTGACTAGCCTTGCATTGTACAGAGACTTATGAAATCATACTTAATAAATAAAGTCTATTTAGGTCAAGTCCAATGTCTCCTCAATGCAGGAATCCAAACTAAAGCATCCCTGATAGTTGTTCAGCTTCTGCTTGATGTATCTAGTAAAGCAGAGTCCGCAACCACTTTGAGTAGCAGAAAGATTCTCCTAACATTCAGTTAGAAAGTTGTTTCTTGTAACTTCAATCTATTGTTCCTTGTTCTGCCCTCTCAGATGAGGGCTATCTTTGTGATACCCTTTCATGTATACGAAGAGTCCTACTCCATTGTACCATGGTCCTCTCTCTCCTCTTAGAACTAAGAAGTTTCACTCATCTCTCCTAGGAAAACTTAGTTTCTGACTCCCCAACTTTTTCTGTTGCCCATCTCTGAACCTATTCTGCACCTCTGGTCTTTGATTGTTGTTTCCTAAGTTATACATCTGTGCAACCTGAGGGCCCATTGATGATGATTCTTTTAAGTACTATATATATCCCCTTAATTACAATATTGTTCAGTGAATGATTTGCTGATCTGATTGTCACGGGTACTTTATTAAACATTTTGCTGAAATCAAAAGATGTTATATCTATGGCATTCTTACAATATATTGTATTTTAAAAGATAATCAAATACTGACTTAAAATAAGGTTTGTAAAGTGGGTTCTTGACAAATAATGTAGTAATTTTGGTAATTATATATTAATTTGATGAGGTTGGTGGCTAAATTGCTATATATTCTACCAGACTCTTTCAAGTACTGCTATCAGATTGATCTATTTCTTTTTTTTTTAACAAACTAGGACAATATTTGCCCTTCTCTAACTAGTTTGCCCTCAACTTATGATCATTTGAAATTACAATGGCACTGAAAAAAGTGATTTTCAACCAGTCCTTACACTTACAACCATTACAATGTTCCTGCTATCATGTGGACTGCACTCTTTGGTGCTTGATATTTTTGAAGGTTACAATATTCTGCAGTCACATGATCACCATTTGCAACCTTCTCAACTAGCTTGTGACAAGTAAAGTCAATGGGAAAAGCATCAGGGAAGATCACAAGTTGTGGTCACGTCTCACTTAACCAAGTCAAAAATATAATAAAATTGGTCATAAAACTGCTCCATGACAACTTTCCCAATTCCTGGTGTGGTTGTAAGTCAAGGACTATCTGCCCCTGCCCCTTATCCAGTGTTTCATATTTATCAAAATGAATGAGTAAAATTCTAATCTGACAGTTCTTTGGATTCTAGAATACAGGGCATTTTATGTTAGAAATCTAGCTTAATTCAAAGCAAATTGAAGCATAGAGAATTGATACCGATGCTTCAACCTCAGATTTCAATACTGTCCCTTCCACTAATGACAATTGCAAACAATGGTCCAACTGATTTTTGATGCTAAAGACAAGGGCACATTTAAATTGATAGCATGGAACTGTAAAACAATCCATTCATGTGCTTCACAGAAGACCCAAACCTAAGCCAGTCCCATAAACAGGAAGGTAATGGGTATATTCCCACACAGCAACACCATCCTATCTTGCTAGAAGTTGGAATCCAAATTCCCCTAATACCCCTAAATCCAGACAGAATTTTCAAAAAGCCAACTGGATCAAATTTGCCAAAAAATCTTGATAAAACAATACAGTGAATTCCACCAGTAGTCAGCACTATCATTGATTCGTGAAGACAGTAATCACCTTGGCGAAATGACATATATCTCAAGGATTTAGGAGATAGTACATCCCAGATTGGAACAAACAAACTGAAGACTCTACCAAAGCTTCCTACAGAGCAGTGATCTGGAGACTGCTGATGGTCTCTTATGGAGCTTGGATGTAGCTCGTCATAAAAAGTGGGAACAATACACAGATCACTGATTTTCAGCAAATCCAGCAGGAAAGTTTGGAATCTATTAAGGAAATTGGGTCGAGCCACACTCTGTGTAACTCCTGACCAAATACTCTCTCGAATTGTGTATCTCTCTCCAAAGCTTCAAGAATGAAAGGATACTCCATTCTCATGAAGAAAGCACTTTCAGTTTTTCAGCGGTCAGGCCGAAGGCTTTCTGAGTACTCTTTGTCTCTAGAAGTAATATGATAGCAGTATTCCAATTTGAGGAACTGCCACAAAGTGCAGGGGATCAATTTATTTTCCAAAGCACCAGAGGGCTGGACAAGGAATAATGGATGGAAACTAATCAAAGAGAGAAGCCACTTGGAATTAAGAAGAAACTTCCAAACAGTGAGAACAATTAACCAATGCAAGCTGGTTGCCTTCAGAAGTTGGGGGTGCTTCATCACTGGAGGTTTTTAAGAAGAGTCTGGCAGTCACTTGTCTGAAATAGTATAGGATCTCCTGCTTGAGCAGGAGGTTGGACTAGAACACCTCCAAGGTCCTTCCAGCTCTATTCTGAACTGAAATTGACCCTGACAGTCTGAAATGTGGTAAAGCACCAGGCTCTGGTATTCATCCAGAATTCCTGATAAACTACAGGATGTGCACACAGAACTGGATTGGTAAATTCCTCTGACATAGTTTCCAATGGCTCCATAGTGTCCTCCCACCACAATTCATAAAAAGCTAAAATAATATCCCTTCTAAAACTTATCAAACCACAAGACAAGAGTTGAAAGCTACCACTCAATCGCACTTTTGAGCTCCTGCTACAAACTCCTGGAAAGATGAATTATGAACAGGATAGGTCCCATAATAGAAGAACATCCCCCCGGGGAACAAGCCAGCTTCTGACAAGATTGGAGCTGGATAGAACAGGCTATATTGAAGGAGGATTCCAAAGAGTACGATGGTCGTGTCCATGGACCTAACTGTGGCACACGATACAATTTGGACAGAGAGGGCATTATACAAACTGTGCCTTATTATCCCCTGTAAAAATCTTTGTTGAACTAGCCAATAACCCAGCATCTCCCAGGTATTTATTTATGTGAATGCTGCATTAGACAGGAAAATCCTGCAGTCAGGCCTCACACTGTTGTACTGTCTGTGAAGCTGTAGATGTAGTAGCTCTATGGGCCACATGCTGCTCTCTCACGCAACGTCACAAGTCAGAGGGAGCCCCCTTGTGGAGTACTGTGAAGCTGTCACCATTATTTTTAAGGCACACAGACACTTCCTCAACAGGTGTTGGGGTGTCTTTACCCCCACAGTGTTTGTTTCCAGAGGGTAAGTCATCTGTGTACCAAGTTTGATTGAAATTGGTCAAGCCATTCCAAAGTTATGCTGGAACACACACACACATCCAATTTTATATAATATTTCAGATAATAATGAGGGACAAGGCAAGCAAGGTAAGAAGATTAAACTATGGCCTCCCACAAGGCTCTGTAATGGTACCTACATTATTCAAGTTATTCATATCAGATATGCTGCCGACAATGGATGCAAATTACCTCCCTTCCCCCCCGCCCCGTGTATGATTGTGTGAGCGAATGTGTTTTGAGTTTTATTATATAGGTAATGTTTTTACTGTATTGTACTGCCACCTTGAGTTCCCCAGATGGGTGAAGACAGGCGAGATATAAATCGAATGAATGAATGAATGAATGAATGAATGAATGAATGAATGAATATGTTGATGATTTGGTCATAGCAGTACAAAAAAAACACATGGAGGTAGCTGACAGCCTCCTGTCCAAAGATCTTAAAATCTTGGGAAAATTCTTCACTGATCAGGGGCTCACTCCTAGCACCATCAAAACAATAACTACAGGAGAGGCGGGGACACTTCCGACAATACTGGACGCGCCGACCTCGAGCTCTGAGGCCGACGCTCCAGGACTGCCGGTCCGAGAACTCTGAAGAGAGTTTAAGCTTACCTGGAGGGTAAGCGAAGTAAAGGAGCGTGGGAGGAAGGGTAGAGGGGAAACGCCGATCCCCTCCCCACCTCCCGTGAGCTCCTGCTAGGACCGACCAGGGCGGCTGCGAAGGCGGCTATTTAGCCGGAACCCCCGGGCAAGCTGATGCAGGAGGAGGAAGGAGAGAAAGGATTGAGATTCCCAGACCGGGAGGACGGGTATGTTGAAATATCGAGCTGAATATTCTTACATTCTCAAAGAGAGACCGGGAAGAAGAGAGGGTGGCTGAACATCTGTGCTACAGGGCGAAATAAAAGGGAGCAGCACGAACGGGAAGTCCCTGCCCCCAGCGCTACTCCCCATTGTACTTGGAGAGACTGAATTGTTCCTCTTTGTTGTGAAACAACCCCACCCCCTGGAGAAATGAATTTGTTGGAGGAAATGGGAGAAGTTAGAAAGGACCTAAAAAAAATTGCCGATAAAGTGGACTTAAAGTTTGGGAAAATGGAGGACATACTGTTGGATATTAAAAAGGAGGCGGATTCGATGAAAATAATATTGAAACAAATGCAAATATCGACCAATTTGAAACATGAAGATACTCAACAGATGACTTCCGGAAATGCGCAGGAGGAGGACTTAAGTGACTATGAGTTGAAACAGGATGGCCGAGAAAAGAAAGGAAGAGAGGCGACAAAGACAAAGACAAAGAAGTTGGCCGAGAAGAAAGGGGGAGGGAAAGAGAATATTCAGACGTATTTTTTTAAGAGTAGAAATGAGACGACACAAGGAGTTTTTAAGATACAAAAAGATAGAAATTATAAGACAGAAATTAAAAAGGAAGAGTTGGGAGTTAAGAGAGAGTCGAGGTTAGATCAAAGGAAGAGGATGAGGAATGAGACAGAGGGGGAGGATGAAGGGGGGGTTGCAAAAAAGTGGGGGACTACATGAAGAGAAAAAAGAGAGACGAAGGGTAGGAGAACAAGGGAAGTTGGGAAAGAGGTTAACATTACCTTTTCTTTCTTAATATATACATGTGTTTAGATTTTACTATTTTCTTTATTATTATTCTGTATTACTATTTTCTTTTTTCCTTTTTTTTCTATCTCCCTTTATCTTTGAAAATTTTTAGAATGAAATATATACATTATGTTTTTAACTTTTTATATAAATTTATAAGCAATATTTTAAAAATAAGGAAAGGGAGGGCGAAAGAGACTATGTTTTTAATAGATAGTTTATACAAATGATGAATAAATAATGAATTTTAGACAACGCATGTTGAGATAGGTATGTGAACCCAGAGAACCGGTCTGGAACAGAAATATTATATTTCTTTTTTATGCCTTTATTATGTAAAAATCAATAAAAAAATTTCAAAAAAAAAAAGAGTTCTTGTATTCACTCTAAATGGTCCATGAGAGAATGGGAAAAATCACCATGGACAACTCATTACAAGACAACTCACTGCAGGATAATCCACATGGGATAACCCTACATGATATCCACCACTGCTTCTTCAACATTATTTCCATTGACAAAAATGGAAATAATGTAGAAGAAACAGTGCATTGAGTTATCCTATGTGGGTTGTCCCCCGGCAAGTTGCCATAGTGAATTGTCCTGCAGCAAGTTGGCCACAGTAAGATAATCACAGCAAAATGGCCATGCTGGATTGGCTGTGATGAGTTGGCCATGGTGGGTTGGCTGTGGTGAGATGGCCACGATGAGTTGGTCACAATATGATGGCCCTGGTGGATGATCATACATCTGTCCTCAATCATTTAGTTTCATGTATTTAATTCATTCAATTTAACTAATTCCAGTAAATGCTGGGCATCTCACAGTGTAGCAAACCACAAAATGGGATATGGGATATGAGTAATTAAAAATAAATAAAAGTGAGAGTAGAGAAAATAAAGAATAGGAAGGCAATCCAGCCAACAATCCTCCCCAAAATCCCAAGAGGGCTTTCAACTACTCTACTCCAAAGCTTGGGAGAATAGCCAGGTGTTTAAGACCTGACTGATGAATGATGTAAGATTGGGAGCCATCCAGTTTTCAGAAGGAACCACATTCCAAAATGCCAGGGCTATGACAAAGAAGGTCTGATCCTTGAATCCCAATATTTATTTATTTGTTTATTTGTTTATTTGTTTATTTATTTGTTTATTTGTTTATTTATTTATATTTATACCCCACCTCATTTCCCCAGTCAGGGGAACTCAAGGTGGCTAACAACAATTAAAATACAGTATATTGCAATATAAAAATCAAAAACAAACATCCACACATTCACAATATTCAAAAGGCCTTCAAAAAAGGGGAAAAAAAAGGGGGGGCACATCAATAGGGATTAGTCTAATTGAAGTGACCCGAAGTGTGCCAACTCAGTCAGCTTGTGTTGGCCATGTAGACTCTATGGGAGATAAGCACTCTGTCAAATAACCAGCAAGAAGCAATATACTTAACAAAATAGTTCACATTCGTTTTTTGTGTGGCTGAATCATAGCCAGTGATTTAGGAATAGTCTCAGCAAAGGTACACTAAAATCTTGGTTATAGATTGTCTTCATCTAATCCTTATTGACTGAATTAAATATAAGCATTGAATAATTAGTGCCCCTGACTGCATTAACATTAGTACAGTAAATTGATACTCTGAAGGGCTTCTTACACAATTCCACTAACACACCTCATTATTTTCAATTCTAGGCAGACAGCCTGCCTAATATTCTAATTCTAGATTCCTGTTGCCCCTTCATTGCCTTTCCATTAATTTTTAGCAATTATGATGAAGTTACCTAGCGATTTTATGACATACAGCAATTAAGTGGAAATTTAGCATGCTCCTACGTATAGGCTATACAACTTAGATATACATTCTTTGATATGAATAAGAACAAAACTTTTTACATAGACTTCAGAGACAGGTGACTGATTCTTACAATAAATACTTCCTACTGAAACAATATGAAATGTTCATTTCACGAAATTACTGTCATTCTATTTTCCATTCTGTTTATAGTGCATCAACTTTATTGTACAAAATTAATATTACAAAAAAAAATTAGCTTCCAGTCTCTGATATTGATTTACTTCCCATTCTGTGTTTAAAAACACACACACATACATATTTGTGCCAATTGTCCTTATAATATTCAACAGAGAATTGACTGGAAACCAGGCAACTTTCTCAGCCATTCTAAGAGTTTGAGACACACATATACCCACTCACATGGACAAACAGTGGTAGGTATTATAATCCTGACTGGTGTGACATCATTCAGCATCTGCCAACAAATTAGCAACAGCTTGGAGGACTGACTTAATTGGCTTGATGAAGTTTCATTCCCTCATACTATCACCACTAATAGAAATGCAGCTTTCACCATCATACCACAAGCATTCAGCACAAACTGCAATAAAAATAATGTAATTGATAATGTTTGATGAATTAATAGAACATTGTGGTGTCCTAGAGGTGGAGCTCTCACCTCCCAATCAGGAGATTGTGAGTTCTATCCTAAGTAGTGGCGGATATTTCTCTCTTGGGTCGCGATGAGTAATTGTCTGCTGTGAACTCCATATAGGTGTCAGGAAGGGTATCCAGCCAGTAAATGCTCAGCTCCATTCAGTTGCCCCAACTCCATCCTGATAAAAAAGAATTTTAAAAAAAAGGGTCGTTGAAAAAAAGCATTTAATGAATTAATGATGCAAACTCTGGCATTGCAACACCAGATGCAAGCAAGTCACACTGTTTGAGTTGCAATGTCATGATTTTATTTTATTTTATTTATTTAGATTTACACCCCGCCTCTCTTCCCTGGTCAAGGGGAACTTGAAGCGGCTTACAACAATTAAAAACAGTACAATAAAACAACTGTTAAAAATACAATATATTTAAAAAATTTTACAACACAATCATACAGCAACCAATCATCATTCATCCAAGGGGGATGATACATAGTATACCCAAGTATCCCACATTCCATACTGGCAAGATCAGGATTTCAACATTTACAGCAAAGGAAACAAACAGTTTTGCTTATCTCCAAGGATATTATAGCATAAGTTATTTCCGCTATCAAACTGCATCCTTAGCTCTAGGAAAACAACAGCACTTACTGACATTTGCTGATTTAGGCATTTGTAAGTTCCCTCTGACAAATGCTTCCAATCTTGACAAGCTTTTATTTCTCCTTCAAAATTTCTTTCCTTGACATTTGCCTTTTAATGCTATTTCACATCAAAGTCAGTGGCAACAGTAGCAAACATTCAGTTACCTTTGGTTATTTTCTGGAATCTTCTTGTATCCAGTGTTAATTAGAAGGAGTTGACATATAAAGACACAGTTTGACTAATTATATGCATTCATCTTCCTAGGAGTTTTCAAGGAGACGAATAGAATAGAAATGTTGTTAATGTCAATGCCCCCGTGCATTCCTCTTTATATTTCTATAAGTTTCACTTGAGCAGCAACTTCTAACTTTGCCTGATTATTTTGCATCAGACAAAGTTCAATACTAAACTAAAAATGTAAACAAGAATATTATTTACTCTTCAACTATCTTTCCCAAACTATTCTACCTTCCTCACAATACCTATATTTGGACTGATTAATCATCTTCGGATTTGACCAGTTTCATATTATTTGCTTTTAATCCTACAACTATGACATGCAGATACATCTTTATGAAAGTACATAGAATTTAGTTCTGAGTATAAGACTGTACTAATATTTCAGGGTATTTTACAAAGAATTGGGCTCTTTTAAAACTATAGCTGATACAAGATGTTTTTTCAAAAAACATAGATAGAGGGTGAAGGTTCGTTCTCTGAGCTTGTGGGTTTGAGTTCCAAACGTTTCATTACCAGGCTAGGTAACGTCTTCAGTGGAGTTTAAGGGATGACAGTGTTCTTCTGTTTATAAGGGCTTTGTGTGGTCAGTAGGTCTTGTGATGGTGAGGACACGACAGATGAGGCTACTATCAGGTCACAGTCTGTGAGGTAATGAGTCCCTCACTTGAGTTGATGGGGCGTTGAAAGTGCTTATAACCAATGATTAAAACGCTTGGTGCTTTATGTTATGAAATGTAAACTGTTTATTTACAAAGAACAATTAAAGCATATTAAGAATTGATACTGACTACCTTCTCCTACTTTATAAGATGCAGATATGCACACCTGCATGTCTTCGCTGGTCAACACCTGAGGAACAGGAGACACAAGATGGAGGAAAGGAGGGGTATTTATAGTAGAACTGAACTCCTCCCCCTCTTGTAGGATTTTAGGCGGGACACATAGGTATTTCCCCATATTCCCATATACATCGCTGGGCTCAGCACACATCAAAAAATTGTCTAACATTGTCTGACCTGATGGGGCCCTCACCTGGTGTGACACTAAAGAAAACTGATACCAACAATCCCTAAACTCCGCTGAAGATGTTACTTAGCCAGGTAACGAAACATTCGGAAACCAGCCACAAGCTCGACTAATGAACCTTCACCCTCATCCTATATAGGAGCTACAGATATTTTCCACTATTGCAAACATAGGTAGGTATTTCATTAAATATAAAGAAAGTAGTTCCATTACATCTCCTGAATACAAATACTTTTATTTCGGCCAATGTTTATCTGACTGAAAGTGTGCTTTCTTCCTCCCAAATTAACTCGAGGGGCACTTAGCTTTGCTTTTCTTGGATATTTTCCTTTTAAAATCTTTCCCTTCTTATCTGGATTTCAAACTGATCATATTTCCAATATTTTTTCTTTTTCCTTTTTGTACAGAAGGCAGTGATATGGAAATAAATATTTTCTCCTCTGTTCCATTTTAAGTTTACATAGAACTCCATCACAAAAGCATTTCCTCCCAAATAAGGAGAAATTCTTCCAATATAGAAGTTAGGCATGCCAGAAAATAAAGCTACAACCATTTTTCCTATTTTTTATTTTATTTTACTGGACAGCAACTTTTTATATGTCACAAGAAGCATGAGGTGACACCGTTCAAATCCAGGTTTGATCATCATCAGGATGGCTCATTGCTTGAAGGCAATTCAGACTTTCATGTAGGGAGTTTCAAGATGCTGCACTTTTCTCTTTAAGGTTTATGAAGGAGGATAGGAAGGGTTGGTATTGAAGATGTTGATGTGACAAGAGAGAATTGGTTAGAGAGGACTTCCTTCTGCATTCTGCTGCAGTGTCAGAGAGGCTGTTGGTAAGCCTGGCTAATTCTGAATGCAATTCTAGGTATTTTCAATAAAGTTGATGAAGAAACAAGTGGCACTTAAGAAACAAATGTCTTAAGATATGAAGAGATACTACTGCCTTTTCAGTAGATAAGTGCATTAAAATAACATGTAACCCAGTGTTTCTCAAACTGTGTTGGTTCACCGCCCCCTTTTAGAAAAAAATGAATGCTTAATGCCCCCCTGCCAAGCCCCACCCCCAGGGTGGGGGTATGAGTTGCCCAAGCTCCACCCCCAGGCCGGGGGGGTGAGTTGCCCAAGTCCTGCCCCTGGAATGCCCCACCCCTTGCCTAGGGCACTGCTGGGGGTTGGGCCAGCCCCGAGTAATGGTGAGGACAT
>JANHGC010005068.1:72164-85532 GCA_027560395.1 Boaedon fuliginosus | reverse complement strand
ATTATTATTATTATTATTATTATTATTATTATTATTATCATCATCATCATCATCATCATCATCATCATCATCATCATTATCATTATCATTATCATTATCATTATTATTTTATTCAATTTATATCCCACCTCTCTTCACCCAAGTGGGGAACTCGAGGCGGCAAAACAATACAATAAAAGCAGTTCCTAAATAAAAAATCTCAAACCACATTCACTCACACAATCGTACATGGGGGGAGGAAGGAGGAGGTAATTAGGGCCACGCTTGCCAGCAAAGCCAGGTCTTCAGTGCCTTGTGGAATCCGGGCAAGCTGGAGATGGTTCTGATTTCTGCGGGGAGCGAGTTCCACAGGGACGGAGCCACCACAGAGAAGGCCCTCACCCGTGGCCCGGCCAATCGGCATTGTCGAGCCGACGGCACTCAGAGCAGGCCCTCCCTATGAGATCTAACTGGACACTGGGAGGCATATGACATAAACTGTCAATTTAAGTTATCAAAGGCCTTCTGAGCGTCTAAGAAGACCAATGCCATTTATTTTTCTGGGTTGTTTTCAAAAATTCTAAGACATCTAAAATTACCCGTATGTTGTGCTTTATTTGTCTCTTTGGAAGGAAAGCCATTTTGATCACGATGGATAAAAGTGTTCAAGAATTTTTTAAGTCTCTCTGCCAATATGGTTGCATATATTTTATAGTCTATTATATTATTTGCAATCCGTGTTGGATCTGTATCTTCTTTATTAATGTTATAAAATTTGCAGAATTTTTGCTTCTATTAATGCTTCATTAAATACTGCCTTCATTATTGGAATTAATATCTCCTGTATGTTCTGATATAGTTCTGCTGGTATTCCATCTATACCTGTAGTTTTATTGTGTTTTTGCCTTTTTATTGCATCCTTTAACTCGCTCTCTGTAATTTCCTCATTTAAATTTACTCTTACCTTTTCTGGTATTTTCTGGTATTTTTTGCAAATTAGCCGCTTGAATATAGTGTTTAATTTTGTTGCTCTAATTTTCCCTGCCAGTTCTGTTTTATCTAAAATATTTAATTTGTGTTTAATCAATTCTAATTCCCTTTCGCAGCTCACATTTAGGGGCTTTCCCTGCAATTCTAATTCACACTGTTTATATTTATCCATTAAGCTAGATTTTTTTTCTTTTTTCCCCCCCATATAGGAGATTGCTATACCTCTTACACCTTAGCCATATCCCAGAGATTTTGAAGTGTAGTTTCTCCATTATCATTTTTCTTAAAAACAAAAACAAAAAAACCTACCTCATTTCTTTTCAATTTGCAAATAAAATCTTGATCATCTAAAATATCCTGTCCCAAGGTCCATCACTTTATTTTTCTTTGTCCTTTCTATTTCAGTCTTATGGGATCATGGTCAGCCCATAAACTGGGGTCGATTTCAACATATTGTGTGAGTTCTATAAGATTTATTGTAGTCCATATCATATCAATTCTTGACCAAGATTTATAAAATTTTGAGTAGTAAGTGAATTGCTTTTTCTCCAGTTTCAATTCCCTCCATATATCTTTCATCCCCAATTCTTCCATCATCTTAAAACATATTTTTGGCAATATTTTTCTTACTTTTGATTTTATCATCCCCATCTTGTAGTCTTGTTTCCTATCCACAATTGCATTGAAATCTCCCATTATATAGATGTTTTCATAATTCAATTCTCTAATTGATTTATATAGTTTTCTATAAAATAGATCCTGGTTGACATGAGGGGCATATATGGCTACTAGTAATGTTTTTTTTAATAATTAATTGTTATTTCTACCATTAATACTCTCCCGTCTTCATTGTTATATATCAATTTAGGATTCATCGCTTCTTTAATAAACAGTGCCACACCCCTTTTCTTTTTACAATCCAGCGAAGTGTATAAAGATCCCAATTTTCTATTTTCTAACAATTTATATTCTTTTTTTGAATGTGTACCTCTTGTAGACATATCACCGATAGATTTAATTGCTTTTTCCAGGGAGTCAAGCCAATATCTTTTTTTCCTGCCAAGTAACTAGGAGGCCTTCTGGTATTAACCATCGAAAATGAATTTCAAATTTCACTAATTTTTTAGCTAAGAATTGGTAGTCTCTCCTTAAATCTCTAATTCTCTTGGGAATCTGTTTTAATACTTTAATCTCTTTCTCTTTATATATTAAGGGGTGATCCTTAACCTTATGCAAAATTTCTGTCCTAAAGGACCTTCTTAGAAATCTGATATGTACCTCCCTTGTTAGTTGGTATCTTATATAGCTTGTATGTACCCTGTAATATCACTATTTGTTTTTCCACACCTGGTGGTTCAGCCAAAAGTTCTGCCACTTTGTCTGTCAGATCCTCATCTCTCTCCTCTTCTATATTTTGAAATCATAAGAAAAATTCTGCGCTTTCCATTTCCAGTTTTAACAATGGGGTCTCTAAGGTATTTTTGGTTTACGTCCATTTTCTTTTCAGTTGCATCTGTCTTTTCTGCCACCCTTTTCATTCTTTCCTCATTTCTAATCATAGTTTGCTGGATTGTATCTACCTTTTCGTGTAATTTCACCATAGATTCTTTCAAAGACTGGAACATCTCTTTAGTCTCTGCCTGCATTGCACTCCTTTTCTGTTGTAAAAAATTGACCTGACAGTAGGAGTATTTGGGAGTTTCTTGCTCATTCTCACAGCCACCTAGTTAAATTGTTTAAGGAGGTCCTTCAAGTTTCCTACTAACATGCTCTTTTGCTCCAGTTCTAATTTCTCTATGATTTATCTCTTATGCCTTATCAACAATGCTTTCCTATAACACTCTAAGTATGTTAGTCTAAGTAATTCTATATAAAGGTAGATATATCCCAATTTTTGTCCCATACTATTAATAAACAATCAGTAAGGTGATAGAAGAAAAGAAAAGAAAGAGTGACAGAGATACAAAGTATCTAATAGTGTAAGAAAGTATATCTAAATATAGGGACCATAAGTAAAACAATGTAGAAAGGAAAAAGAAGAGAAAATAGTTATGCCACCAGTTATTTGCAGATATAGTCCTTTTCAGTCTTTCTCCTTAGTTCCCTTCATCACTCCAAAAGCTGATGCAACTTCCCCCTTTCGATGCTCAGTCAAGTTCTTAATATGATGATTTAACAAATGTTAGTCCAAGGCTTTTTAAAGTCCAACAAATCCAATGATTCCAACAAATCCCACTATCATATTATCAATGTTCCACTAAGATTTGTTTTTTTCCTTTCCGCTTGTTTCTTTTCAATTCAGTTCAATATTAAGGAATAATATATAGGATTCTCCTTTCTTGTTTTTTTAATTTGGGTTCTGCTACTGAGCCGCTAACTTAGAGAGAGAGAATTCCTCTCTCCAATTATATCCTCTGTTTGTTTAACTTCCACTATCTGAGAGTATTTAAATACTAGAGTCTAGAGGTCAATGTCCAAATAGTTTGTAAGGAAAAGTTCCCACCAAAAGCTGTAATTCCACTTGCTGTATAATGCTTCTAGAATGCAGCCACCATAGCACAGACAGCTGATGAGCTGTCAAATCCACTCCTGCCATTGAGGAGAAATTCCGGCTCTCTCTATGAGTCACATTCTCACCAGAATTCATCAGATGCCTCCTCTTCTTTTCCCAATCCCTCCAAGATCAGTTTGAGGTCTTGATAGATCCCCCAGGCAGGGGATTCTTCATGATCTCCATAGTTTACTGGAGCTCACCATGGACCTGTCTTCTCGCTATGATGCTGGTCACTCCCCCATTTCCCTTTGTGGTGGGAGGTTGAATAGTATCAAGAGTAGAGCTACCAAGACTTCCAATAAAATGGAGATCTTCTATTACATAATTGGTTTTCTTTTTTTAAAAAAAATATAATTTTTATTTTATTTTTCAGGTTAAAAACAGCATATCTTTGATCCAGGTGTTACTATCTGGGTTACATTCAAATTTCTGTTGTTATTCCATTCATTTTCCTTATATTTGGTTATTACATTTCATATCAAAAAGTTGTTAGCCACCTTGAGTTCCCCTTGACCGGGGAAATGAGGCGGGGTATAAATCGAATAAAAAGAAAAGAAAAGAAAAACAGAAAAAGAAAAAAAGAATATCACATAAAATAAAATATTAAAAATCAGTTCATAGTTATTTCTCACATGTTGCACATACATCTTCAACTTCATTTTAATTTCCCTCAGATAAATCCTTAACCCCCCTATATTATAATTAAGTATACATTTTGGATTCCCTTGTTAAGTCAATCACTAATTTTATTTATCCATTATTCCATTTCATTTAATTCAATAGATTCTAAAAGTCTTTCTTATTAAATTTCTTATTAAATTAAATTACCCCCCTTCGAATTTTCTTCTAATATTTATAGTACATTTCCATTAAAATCCCCTTTCTTCATTAAAAATATTCAAAATACATAAAATATCTAATACATGACATAAACCCACATACTCAGGAAAACCAATTAATGCATACTACCAGTTATCTTAATTTCTTTTTAACCTTCACCCCTCCTTCTTTTCTTTAGAAAGTCTGCTCCTCTTTTGATCCCCTCCTGCTTTTCCATTTCACTTAAACTCCCATCCTGTCTATTTTCTTTGTTGTCTTTTTCTAATCTCTTCGATGTTTTCCTCACTCCTTTGCTGTTTTTTCTTTTATTCCAATGTGGCTGCCATTTATCTCCTTCCCTTGTTGTTTCCTAACCCCAGCATGTCCAAGTTCCTTTTTATTACAGAGAAAATACTGCCGAATATCTCCCTTCTCACCCCCTTTGCTCTCCACCATTTTTCCACATCTTTCTCAATGCTCCGTTCTCCTCCCGCCTCTTTCTCGTTGTTTCTGTGCGTTGTTGGATACTCCATGTGTTCCTCTTGTCCAGTTACAGTCTCTAACTTCTCAAGCTTCCCCATTGTTTGAAACACAAGTTTTTAAAGTTCAGCTGCCATCATACGCATTTCTTCCACATTGCTTATCATTGAAATGCAATGCTCTCGCATTGATACAAATTACGCCCGTGTCTCCTTTGCATCAATTTTAAAGGTAAAGTTTGAATTTATATATGGTTTTAGTCCAAGTCTGTTGCCCACTTCAATATTGTTGTTGTTCTTATTATATATTAGGAATCTCATGCAAGTCCCTCCCAAGCCAGGGGGACGCAACCAGAACAGTAGCTTTCTCCTTTATCACATTGCTCCCTTAAAGATCGCCACTAGCTTACTCCTTGGAACTTAAATCCATAGATTTTAATTTGGGGTTTCCAGCATGTTTACATTTTGTCTCACCCAGATTGGCTCCACCTGGATCCTTCCTCTTCTCCCTCCAGCTCTCTCTTTTCCTGGGATGGTTCCAGCTAGATGGCTGCCATTTTAGGCACAATCCTGGTCAGTCCTCAACTGCGGGCTTACAGTGAGTGGAGAGGGGATGTGCATATCCCCTCGACCCTCCTCTCCACGTCCCTTCTCTTCGCCTCCCCTCCAGGGAGAGTTAGGCCCCTCTAAGGGCCCTCGGAGTGACAGGCCTGGGGCAAAACCACGGAGTTCGCATGTTTCACTCCCAGAGTCGCTGGAAGTCAAACCGTAAGTCTCACATAATTGGTTTTCTGAGAGATGTGGGAAATAGTACTTTGGCCTGTTAAGGAAGAGATCTGGTAAGTGGGTACTAATTATATGTTTATGCCAATTTTGGGAAGATAATATTCCTATAAAACAAGAAGTAGCCTTCTTCTCTCTTGGATCAGCCAACTTCTGAAAAACTACCTACCACCCTGAGCTTCAGTTACTGGAGCTTCAATTACTGGGGTAAAAATGTGGAAGACCTGGGGAGCCTGGCTTTAAGTAAGAAATTACTTACAGTTCCTCATGAAGTGGGGATTTTTACTGCAATCAAATCAAATGGGATATATACAGAGAATGATTTTAACTTTACATGTTCTTTTGAGTTTCTGATATTGTTATGAGAATTAATTGAAGATGAAGTTAAGGAAGAAACACAGAAAAAATATAATGATATATATTTTTTTAAAAAGATAAAATAGCCTTGGTTAAATTATATCTGGGTTAAAAATTTTAAGGTGAAACATGCAGGATAAATATTACTACTGTTGCTGCTGCTGCTGCTGCTGCTGCTGTGGCTTTTGTTCTTTGTGTTTTAGTGAAATCTTTTCAACAGCTCTTAATTTTAGATCATTCCATAACACTGATCTTGACACCAGCCAGAAACTTCAGTTTGTTCAAAATGCAGTGGTGTGGGTAGTTATAGACACACCTCAAACTTTCCGTATAACATTGTTATTTCATTAGCTGCACTGACTTTCATTAGGCTTTTGGACATGATTCAAAGGGCTGGTTATCACTTTTAAAGTCCTATTTAACATAGGATCAGGTTACTTATAAATCAGCCTTCTCCCAATAATATCTATTCAACCACATCTTCCACATGGAAAATATGCTTATCCCTTATTTTAAATCGTATAATCATATAGGGTCTAAGAAGGGGGCTTGTGTGTGTGTGTGTGTGTGCACTCCAGGTATTTGGGGCCAATTGAAGGAAGCCCCTTTTGATTGTTTTGTAATTATATTTTGAGAGAGAGAGAGAGAGAGAAAGAGAGAGAGAGAAGAAAGAAACTAGTATAAAGTAAGAAAAAGAAGAAAAGAAGAGCGGGGAAAGCCAAAGAAAATAAAAAAAAGTTACAAAGATACAAATAAGTAATTTTCAATCTTTTTACAGCAGTTATGAGTACAATTATACATTTATTCCAGGGATTTAATTTAATTTAATTTAATTTATTAGATTTATACCCCGCCTCTTTTCCCCAATCAGGGGAACTCTAGGTGGCTAACAACAGTTAAAATATACATATTACAATATAAAAAACCTAAAAAACACAAACCGTCCATACAAACATTCATCAATCAAGATCTTCAAAAAAATAGGGAGGGGCACATCAATTCCAGGCCTTCCAACAAAGCCAGGTCTTTGTGGCTTTGTGGAAGGCCATCAAGGTGGAAATCATCCTAATCTCTGCAGGGAGCTTGTTCCAGAGGGTCGGGGCTGCCACAGAGAAGGCTTTAGCGCAGGGACCCACCAGCCGGCATTGTTTGCCTGACGGGACCCGTAGTAGGCCCTCTCTGTGGGTCCTAACTGGGCGCTGGGAGGCATAAGGCGGCAGGAGGCGTTCTCGAAGGTACCCCGCTCCTAAGCCATGAAGGGCTTTAAAAGTTGTTACTAGCACCTTGAATTGCACCCGAAAGACCACTGGAAGCCAATGCAGCTCGCGGCCTTTAGCATGGAAGCTACCTGGGTGACCCTCAGCCAGTCATGGTCTGTGCTCTAGGAAGAAAGGAATGAAAAACCACTGTCAAGAAAACTCCATGGGATTTTCCATATAGCCCCAGGATTTAAGATTGACTTGAAAGCACCCACATATGCACATACATACCATCACAACTCACAAATTTGCCAAATTACATGCGAGTTTGGTGATCTGACATGTAACGGCCAAAATCTAATGGGATTTCAAATGAGAACAACCTCTCACAAGAAATCTGGAGGGATTGAATTTTGGAGCCTGCAGACAATTATGTCAGGAATCTGAAATAGTCATTGAACCAAAGAATCTTGGGAAACAAAATTAATCAAGAATCATATAAGTTGTCTGTTTTGGATTTTTATCCCGCATAATGGAACTAAAATTCTTCAAGAGAGAATAATAAATTGCTTAGCTTCATCCTAACCCTTACAGGATTACAAAAGATCTAATTTGTCTGAAATTTGTAAATTTTTCTAGATTCAATCGGGCCAAGAGATAATGTTGCTTTTAAGATGAAACATAATGATTTAAACATAAAATGCTTGCTGGTGTTGAATGTGTAACAAATGAACTAATATGGAAATATTTTCCCTAAAAAACCACCATTCCCCCAATACTTGACTGAATAAGAATAAAGATGTAAAATGGCCAATAATTTAGCACTTCCGTTCAATGAGTTACACTGACTAGCATGAATTTCTGGATAAACTCACATACACACACACTCCTTTAATTACATATTAGAGTGTTGTAATGCCTGCATTAATAAGCCTTTCATGCTAAAATTTAAAAGAAAACAAATCAAAAATTTGTGATTAAAAATTGCTAATTATGTCAGATAAATCCCAAGACGATTGAGTTGGTTTTTCCATTTCTGCTGAAACATTTCACTTCATTCTGAGTAAAATATATAATCCTCAAATATCTTCCTGCAGAAATCATTTTTGGATTCAAAGTGCCAAAACCATTCCTACTGGAATGTAAAAGTAATTTTCTCAAGGCATGAACTCAGTTTTCCTTCAGTTCATCCAGGTGCTGTAATGTCTGAGCTAACGCATCAGATTAAATAATATTCCCAAGGGAAGCTGCTTTCCCACATGGAACTAATAGATTTCTCTGCAAAGAGACCATTCATGCACTTACAGCTGGGCAAATGTGTATTTATATACTAGGGAGACAAGGGAGGAAGGAGGATTTTATTTCAGTAGGCTTTTAGATTCCAGAGCAATGTTTCTCAAACTTTGTTGGTTCACTGCCCCCTTTTAGAAAAAACTGAATGTTTAATGCCCCCCTGCCAAGCCCAACCCCCACGGTGGGGGTGTGAGTTGCCCAAGCCCCATCCCCAGGCAAGGGGGGCTGAGCTGCCCAAGCCCTGTCCCTGGAATGCCCCGCCCCTTGCCTAGGGCACTGCTGGGGGTTGAGCCAGCCCCGAGTAATGGTGAGGACATAGAGGAGAGGAATATATGATGCGCCGGCACCGCTCTGACCCATGCATCGCTAACAACCACGTGGGAAGCTCTCAATGAGAAGCCCCTCCTTTGGCTCATTGCGCAGGTGCAGCATGGGAGCCAGCTGAATCCTATGCTGCCCACCAATTGGTACCTGGTGCCCTCTAATTCCACATGGAGCTTCCAATGCCCCCTTAGACTGCTCCAATGCCCAGTAGGGGGCGGTACCACCCACTTTGAGAACCACTGATGTAACCTGATGTTTCTCTGCTTTTTTATGAATAAATGTTGACTCTTATTTTCACCATGGAATTGCATTTTGGATGTGAGACACATTCCTTTTGAATGTAAGCTGGCATTCAGACTGAGCTTCAATGAGTAAATAATCTATCCATTCCTACATAACAAGTTATCTGAAGATATATCTTTTTTTTTAAATACAATAAAAAGATGTATAAGAAGACTTTAAAAACTGAAAACCAGCACAGCACATAAACAGAGTATTGTTTATGTACTTCATAAGAAATGAATGAACACCTATCTGTTCATCTATGTTTGTATCTTGGTACAAGGTAAATTATTATTGAATGACATTTTAATTGTTAAAAAATGACTTGTTCAAGGGAAAAGAGGCACCAGGTGGATGGAGATGCATTTAGGTCAATTTAAACGGATGTGGTTTCTTCTTGTAGTTTTATGTTATTTTTTTTTGTGTGGGAGGGGGGTGTTTCCCATTGGATTTATTATCAATGAACTAAGAATTGACTTCATTGGATAACAATTTCCCCCCCCAAAAGTTTCCTGAAAGACATTTGGTGATTATGATAGATCCTTTCAAACTGAAAACAAATATAACTTCAGAATGACTGTATCATGTCGAAACCTTGAGCGATGTGAAATTAACTTTTAATGATTATAGTGTGTTTAATCGCATGGTGTTTCTGACACACTGCATGAATTCAACAGGGCTAAAAGTATTTTGCTGCTGATTTTCATTTGTACTCAGTGCATCCAATGCATTTTACTGTAGTGTCCAACAATAGTCAGTTAACATTAATGGATTCCAGTTGCCCTGGTACCATTTTTCCATTGTGGCGATGTCCTGGTGAAAACTTTCACCATGTTGGTTATTGATTGCACCTAAATTTTCTACCAAAGAAGTTCAAGGGTGAACGAAGAAAATGAATCTTCATTGACGAGTTGCACCTAATGGTCTTGTATGCTGTAAGATGTTTGTCAACTAGCAGAATGTAGTCTGGTTCTCTGTAGTTGCCCATGAAATTCTCAATGACATCCTTGAATGCTTTCCAGGTGATTTTTCTCTCGCCCTATTAACAGATCTTTGAACAGCTTGTCACTGATGACAGATCTTCACTGTACTATAGACCAACAAAAATGCCTTCCTGAACATTGGCATCCGTTTTCTTGGAAACGTCTGTCTCACATAACAAAATCCCTCACCTTCATCACTTTAACAATTTTTTTTTCAATCAGACCGAGTTTTATGTGAAACAGAAGCAAAATATGCTCTTAACTCAAGTCAAGCTTGAGCACTTATAGCTACATTCATGCAGTTTTCTTGGCAGGGTTATGAAAATAATTTGACAGTCTTCTTTAGGAGTGGTTCCCCCCACCCCACTTCCTAATCTACCAACAGCCCTGGTTTTCTAAACTCCCCACAAGTACTCCTTAAGGCCAATTCTGTCTAGGCTCAGAGATAAATGAAAATCTGCTAAGAGTGATCAAGAGCCAACTGCCTTTAAATCAGTGCTCAGCACAAAGTTATTTTAGTTGGTCAGGACTGTTGGTTCTTTCAATAACCGAGTCATTGTAAAGATGAAAAAAATAGCCTCATCTCCATCCTGAATCGTTTATAGCGAGGATTTCTATATCTCAACAGAAGAGAATATATGCAGGTTAGGACTGAACTGTTAGGTTCTTAGTGCTCCCTGACCTTGGTTGTTTGCTTGCTAACATTCATTACCAGAATATAGAACATCATCAGCAGGAAAGATACATATATAGAGTATGTATATATTCAGTATACATGTATACATATTGACTCTTTATATAGCAACTTGTTCTACTAATCTTGGAGACTTCTTCCTTGAATGAAATTTTGCACTTTCACTTTTTCTGATCCAACTGGATGAAAAAAAATCTCATTTTTCAATGTTATCAAAAAAGAACATGTTTGTAAAATTCTGACGGGTAAGATGTGGGATTCGTCACCGTACTTCAAGTGTCAGGTTGCAAATGAATATATATGAGTTTTGTCTTTTGTTGTATAAATTTCTCTCCACTAATCTGCAGCTTTCCTGGCTTGCTGCCATTCAAGTAATCCCAAAAGAATAAATAACAATGGAAGTCCTATATTTATTTCAGATCAGGAAATATTAGTTCTGATAAGGCTGCAGAGAGACAAACAAATCTAGTCTAGTCTAATCTAATCTGTTAGCAAAGAAATAATACCTTCTATCAATACTTCTTCATTCACCTAGGAAGGAGAATTTTCAACACTTAATCTGTGCATCAGTATAAATTATGTCTGTGTTAATACTGTAGTTTCTAATCAGTTTGAATTGTTTTTCATACAATCTCCTTTAAAATCCTTATACAATTAGTGATAGTGGCTTTTCTTACTCTAGGATTTGTGTACAAAATTTGTTTTAGAAAACATTTCCAATTTACAACATTGACTGGCTCAATAATATTAAATTAAACCTTTTAAATTTCACATTGTGTGCATTTTAAACAAATGAGACTATCTCTAAAATATACTTTAAAAAAACCAGAAGCAGGCTTGAAATAGTGTTCTTTTTGGAAATATATTTCACAATTTTTTTTTCTTTTTTGTTGGTTCACATTTTGGGGGGGATCAGAGAATAGCGTAGTCTAATAGACTGTCTTAACGCTTCTACCCAGGTTTCTATAGACTGTTTTGATATATTTTTTTTATATCACTTGTAGAATCAATTAACTTATTTTAAGATATTCCAAGTTTCCCTCTACACTGCTAAACACTCAATTACTTGACCTTGCAGTTAAGAGAAAATCAGTGGGTCCTGCAACAAAATGAAAAGAAATAAAGGGTCACTCTTAAAATGTATATTCTTATTCATGTTTCCATCCAGCATACCTCACTACTCATTGACTCAAAACTATTTTTCTTTCCAAAGAGATAAACTACATTTTGTGGTTGCTCAGCATTTTCAATCCTAAATTTTAAAGACTTTGCTGTACTTCTGCAAAGCCTGGCTTCCCTTCATCCATATTACTGCTTTCTTCTTGTTTTCTGATGGTCCATATCAGCCCAGCCTTGTCAGCATTTCTTACTTAAATCAAACATTAGAAAGCACAATGATTATGTTTACCTGCAAATATGTTTACCTGCAGGTGTTGATATTAGGAAAATTCCTGTAGAAAGTTATTGCAGAGAAAACTGATGATGAGAGCAACAGAAATATCATGAATGTGCTGGTTTGCCTACAGTCCTTTGTATTTTAATAACAACTCCATAAGTGTGTTTAATATTGCTGAGTTATCATCTGATGAAAGTTGAGATTTCCTATAAGAGCACTACCCAACACTAGGGTCTTGAACATAATTAAATGTTTCCACATCAATATTACACTGATCAATAATTACACATCTTAGAATCTGAAAATGAAGAATGATTGATTACAAGAAGATACACACAACAGCCCTGGTACTAAGTGTAAGCAGTTGTCTCTACTTCAAAGTCTGTAGCTCCACAGCTGTATTAGTACATTTATTTTGCTTTAATGGAGTTAGGATTATGCTGTAAAAAAACAGAACAGAACATTAATTTAAGTATACAGGGATATGAACATACGCATTGCAAATACCATATTATTTAAATGGCAATTTGTCCAAGGAACAACCCGACTCAATTCTTAATATGTATTTAGCACAGTGGTATTTTATTATTTCAGTCATCTTCCAAATAATACTGAATAAGGGTGCACGGAATGGAGATGAAATGAAAATGTGTCCACAGAATTCAGTCAAATTAAATGCTCATTTTGAAAGAATCTTTACAATGCTGTTTGTGTTTGCTGTATTATCCCTAGTTAGGAAAGAAATTGTTAGTGCTGTGTTGGACTAATTTATATAGGAAATTCCATGAATCTCAGAGGTAATCCAAGTACTAGAGATTTGTTATGTTGGCTATTCTCTGCAGAATTGCAAGGTAAAGCCTATAAAAACTCTGTTGTTTCCTTCAGAAGAAGCTTTATGGAGGTATTTGTTTTCTATTGATGGGACAATTCATTTTCCTTTCTGAACTGCATTCCAGCTTTCCAGATTGAAAGAGGTCAAAATTTTAACAAAAGTTTTCATTTAATAATGAAATTCAAGAAGAAGAAAAAAAGGAGGAGGAGGAGGAGGAGGAGGAGGAGGAGAGAGGAGGAAGAGGAGGAGGGAAGGAAGGAAGCGAAAGCAAGAGAAAGAAGGAAGAAAGAAAAAGAAAGAAAGAAAAAAAGAAGGGAAGGAAGGCAGGAAAGAAAGAAAGAAAGAAAGAAAGAAAGAAAGAAAGAAAGAAAGAAAGAAAGAAAGAAAGAAAGAAGAAAGAAAGA
>JANHGC010005068.1:56775-68044 GCA_027560395.1 Boaedon fuliginosus | reverse complement strand
TCTGTATTTCTTATCAATTTTATAAATGTTCTATAGGTGAAACAGGATGATTTGAAATGTTCTGGAATCTCACCCTAGGCTTATACTGTAGTCAATACATTTTTTCCAGTTTTTGTAGGTAAAATTAGGTACCTCAACTTATATTCAGGTCGGCTTATACTCGAGTACATGCGGTAGTTCCCTTTGAGAACTTTCTAAGGACTGCTGCTCTTTTGATTAAAACTTTGTTAGATATTTCAGACAAAAACTTTTCTTCACAATGCTTGTCCTTGGGTGGACAAAATGATTTCCCATATGCTTTTCAATAAATCAGAAGACAGTTGAATAAAGGCATACCTTTCCTAGAGCACTTTTTTATTTATTATATTTTAGTTATTTACAAGTAATACAATACAAGTAACATTGTTACACCTCGAGTTCCCCAGATGGGTGAAGAGAGGCGGGATATAAATTGAATAAAATAAATAAAATAAAGAAATAAATTTGCAATCTGTACTAATCCCCAAATTACTAGATGCCAATAACTCACTAATAATACAGTTTTGATTTGCTTACGGACTATTAAAAAGGTAACTTTGGGGGATTTTCATAAAATGGAGTATGAGTGTCTTGTGTCTCTGTGTTAAATCTTACTTCATCCTTTTTTTTCTTTAACATAACATCTAGTTAGGAGCAAGAAGTCCTGTTTTCATTACAGAGTACAGGGTACAAATACTGAAAGACACATATTGAAATATCTAAGGTACAGAAAACTGAACTGATAGTGTAGAGAAAGTGTAAGCTATTTTCAGTAGCAAACTTTTGCAATTCAAATCCAAAAACCTTCAAGAATTTTTTTAAAAAAGATAGAAAGGTTAAATCATCTCCATTACAATAACTGTTCAAATTCCCCCAAACCCCACAATGTATGCTCTGGAGGCGTTCCTCACAAATTCAATTAAGCAGATTTACTTAGAGTGTTCTCATTGCCCTTAATAATGCTTGATTCATGTAAATTGACATACAGTAATAGAAAATAACAATTGGAAGAGCAAACATATATTGTAAATCACTTCTCTGACATCCAATTTTTTGGAAATTTGCTTCTAGGACACATAAAAGAAAAAGAGTTAATTAAGTTAATTAAACCTACAAGCTCTGAATAATGAAAAACAATTAGGAACCCCTCTGCTTGCTTTCACTTGTTCTACTATTCACTTTAGAAGCAGCAATATCATTTCACTAAATTTTTCAAACTTAAAACTTCAGTTTCTTTGAAGAACTATAATCTGCATGATTTCCAGAGCCTTTTACAATAGGAATTGTGAGTCTCAGTTCTTAGCAAAAATGAAATAACCTTTTCTATAGTAATTCAGCTTTATGAACTTTGCCTTAAATGCCATTCATTGGCAGGAAAGTGGGACATAAATTGTAAATAATGTAGAGCACCATGATTTTCAGAAAACCTATACTTGTCTGCCTAATTCTGATATGTGAGGGCACTAAGAACAACAAATATTGAGATGACATAGCTAATTAAATCTGATCTTTATGTTTCGGTTATCAAATTATCAGCCAGAAAAATAATTGCTACAAAGAGATCTCTGTTTTATGTACCTGTTACATGACTTGCAAAATTAAAGTTGACAATGACCTAGAATTCAGTACACAATATATTGATTTTACTATACAGGCCACAAAATTACAGTAAATGATTTAATTACTGGAAGAAAATGCACACGTAATAGCTGATGGACACAAAATCACTCAAGTACGGCCAGAACAAGCTGGTATAGATGCAAATCTCATCATAATAAAAAAAGCAATGTGTGTACATATGTGCATGGAATGTAATCATTTCACATAAGCAGACTATATCAATCATGACGTTCTTGGTGATGTACCTCAAAGAACAGAACAAATAACAAGAAATTAAAAGTGCACAAGACACAAATCCGTAACATTCATATCAAGATGGAAGGCCCACAACTAATCTTTAGAACCAAAGACACAATGGGATAATATCAGTGCCATTAGGTAGGAAGGACTAGGGGGGAAATTCCACATAAAGCATTTTTTTTTTTTTGAGATTGGCTACAATTACATAATCTTGGAAAGTCTGGTTGTGCTATTCCTTGCCTATATTTTATTCTACAGTTAATGAGAGGAGTATCTGCCTGAATCACTTTCAAAAGTCATCTTGTTGTTCTGAACTCTTTGGCCATGTCATGCAGGAGAATTCATTGGGGGAAAGCAATTACGGTTGGAAGAGTTAGCGGTAAAAGGAAAGCAGGTATCCAAGAACACAGTGATTGGATAATATCAAAGCTGACACCAGTTGGAGCATAGAAAAACTGAGCAGTGGTTCAGGATCGAAAGATGTGGAGACACCTGACCCACAGAATTGCCAAGAGTCAGGCATGACTGAATAAATAACATCATTATCTTCTGAACTGGCAGAAGACTCTGGGGTCATGACTTTCTTGTCTGTAACTTACCTAATTTGGAGCAGGTTGGCTACAAACTCAAGGCTGGGGAAAGGCCAGCTGCCTACTGTCCCAGGCAAAAAGTGTTCCCCGCTGGAGTTTCTGCTCAGTCTATTCCAAGAAACCTTTTTCTGCTGGAGTTAATTCAAGGCCATGAGGTTTTGCAGAATTCCATGCAACTTGTGAGCCTGGAGTTTTGTGGTTCCTAAATTGTTAATTTGGGGGCGACAAATAATTTAGGCATGCACCTGAACATATCTTAGGGGGAATATAGGTTGTGGCTGTCATTTTTTGCATGCCTCCTGAACACAAATAGTTGACTTTATTCCCTGGGAGGTCCAAACTAGAGAACCCCATGATTGAACATAAGAATTAATCAATACCATTGCAGTAATCCACTAGATTACAGTTTGGGATAGCAGTCAAGACACCAGGCTACAAACCAGGAGACTGTGAGTTCTAGTCCTGCCTTAGACATGAAAGCTGGCTGGGTGACTTTGGACCAGTCACTGTCTCTCAGCCCAATCCATCTCCACAGAATTATTGTTGTGGGGATAATAGCAAAAGGAAGGAAAATTATGTCTGTTCATTGCATTGAGCTACCTATAAAGTAATAAAGGTGAGATTAAAAAAAAACTTATAAATAAATAAGAGGTTAACATTCTGACCTCGGTTCCCTGAATTTAAATCGAACCTCTTTAATACATTTTAATGCACAAAGGAAGATAGTTTTGTCCATCTAACACATATATAATGTTATAAGAATCAAAAGAGACATCATGCATAACTGGGCTATAGATACAAACAATTCCTACATGCTGTGTAGAGCCCTGTTACATTATAATGGCTAAGTGTTTGATTTTACAGTTTAATAGCCAAATTCACTTTAATGTGTTTTGTATAATGTTATGGAATAATGTTATGTGATTTCAGTCTTGGCCAATCAAATAATTCTGAACATCTTCACTACATGTCCTGACCTGTCCCCTCTTTTTCAAACAATTCTGACTTAACAGTCAATATACCACCCAAACAAAGATTGTGTTCCTTGACTTCTAAAAGATTATCTTTTTCCTGGGAGAAACCAGGATTAATAGCAGTAACTGTGACAGGATCTTGGAGTCCTAGTGGACAACCAATTAAATATGAGCCAGCAGTGTGCAGCAGCCACCAATGCAATTCTAAGTTGCATTAACAGAGGAATTCAATCAAGATCACATGAAGTACTAACACCACACTATAAAGCCTTAGGAAGACCACACCTAGAATACTGAATCCTAAAATACTGCATCCAGACTGCACATGTAGTCTGACAATAAAGATTTGAATTGAATAGCAGTGTTTGAATATTTGAGGGGCTGTCACAGAGAGGAGGGCTGTCTACCTGTTTTCCAAAGCACCTGAAGGCTAGATAAGGAATAATGGATGGAAGCTGATCAAGGAGAGGTTCAACCTAGAAATAAGGATAAATTTTTTGACAGTGAGAACAATCAACCAATGTTGATTGACAGAAGTTGTGGGATCTTCATCACTGGAATCTTTCAAGAAGAGATTGGGCACCCATATATTAGAAATGGTGTAGGGTCTCCTGCTTGCGCGGGGGGTCCATGCATTTTATCAACAATTTAGCTGTCTCTATAGGGCATTGATTCTTTTTAATTGCATGCATATAGACTGTACACACCTCATACTGTAGCCACAGCAGAAAAGGTCATTGCAGATATCTGAGCGTTAAAATATTTAAGAGTGTCCTTGCTATAAGAATTCGTTTTGAAAACCTAATAGGAAAAAAAGTTAAAAGACAATCGATGGAATGCAGAAACAAAATGCCGTGACAGATCCTGGTCTGGCATACAAAGTTTGGAAGTGACCTTTCGCATATAGGAGAGGCAAAAGTAAAAATGTAATAACTGTCTGAATTGATTCGGTAATGCTTGATTCTGTGTGGCTGATTATTTCTTATTTCTCAACTCTATTCTCTTAGCACCACCCGCTTCCTGGATTAATTTTTGTTTGGTTTGGTTGAAAGGGAGAGAGGGTGTTGCTGAGAAAGCAAAGGCTTTTGGAGTTAGGAGGACATGACCTAGGATTGGGCCGGAATGCATATTTGTGTTTCGATAAAGTTAAGGTTAATATAGATTTGACATTTAATGCCATTTCCCAAATAGCATGGCCCATTCTTATGATGCTTTGGAAGACTCATAAGCTTTCTTTGGAAAGCCTTCGAAAAGCTTCTGAAGCCTTTTGAAACACATCATTGCCATTTTCCACACAGTGCACTCTATTCTAGCGGTGCTTCAGAAGGTGTTCAGAAAGCTTCTGAAGTATTCCAAAACATCGCAAGCATGGAGTGTGCTATTCACAGAATGGTGCGAGCAGCCTCAGGAAGAAGGCCTGGTGTGGCCAGCAGCTGCCTCGCATAAGGCCAGCTGGGCATACCTTCTGTCAGAAGCAGAAGGATGAAGGTTAAGTTCAGATGGCTGTGAGGAATGCAAGGCAACAAAAAGGCAGAGATGGGAGAGAAAGGTGGGAGGAAGGGATTTATGACAATTCGCCACAGCCAACTTGCCATGGTCAACTTGCCACAGCCAACTCCACATGGCTAACTTGCCAGCGCCAAGTTACCATGGACAATAATTCACCACGGCCATCTTGCCACAGGACAATTTGCTGAGGGACAAGAATAACACTTACTATCAAAGAAATGGTGGAATAGAATCATTAAAGAAAGGATGCAAAAGGAGGGACAGAATGAACTGTGAATGGCAAAAATGAAAATATTTTTTATGTACAGTACTTTAAATAATTAAATAGAATTGTTACATTATCCCGCAGTGAGTTGTCCTGTGGAGAGTTGGCCATGGCGAGTTGTCCCTCAAAGAGTTGGCGGTGACGAGTTGGCCATGACGAGTTGGCTCCAGCAATTTGGCTGTGGCAAGTTGTTCCATTCTCAGGAGAAAGACGATGCCCCTGCGGTCATAAATCACCCAAATTTTGATCATGTGACTGCAGGGGCACTGCAACGGCTGTAGTTTTGGGATCCAGGCATAAGTGCCATTCATTCAGCACTGCCATATTTTTGAATGGTTGTAACTTGAATCTTACACACTCAAACACCCATATCATCATCATCCTCTTTTAACAACCCCATAATCTCTTGTGGGGTGGAATCTGGGCATGAAGTTGAGTGTTTACTGGCCGGATGCCCTTCCTGTCATCAATGCAGAGTTTTTTCAGCAGTTATATTTCAGTGGGCCCAGAGAGAGAAATATCCGCCCCTACCTAGGATCAAACTCACAGCCTCCTGATTGTTAGACGAAAGCTCCACCTGTAGGCCACCCACATCACTCAAACAAAATCCATATATATCTGCATAATTGTGACAATATCTGGTCCTTTGAAGGAGGATAACAAGCTAACTAGATTTCACCTAAATTGTATTTTAAAATAGCTAAATAAATCTCCAAATAGATGAGGATGTTTATAGAAGGATAACCATATTTATTCCAAATGGATGGAAATGTGTTTAATTACAATCTGCTGTTCAGTGACCTCTGGGAGGTGTGACAGGTGTTCCTAGGGGACTGTTGGGAGAAGCTTGGCATTCCTCAACCTCAAGTCCTCCCTCTTTCATGGCAGAAACACACTCACACATTTAGACAGATGTAAAGGGTTCATTTTCCATATCAGCATTTCCCTGAATTTTTATTACAGGTCACCTTTAAAAAAAAAAGAAATAACAATAGCAAGGGAGGTCAGTGCAAAATGGAGATGTTCAAAAAATAAAGTCAAAAATTATATTTATGGAATTGTTTTTCTTTTTTTACAAAAACTGCACAAGGCAAAACTGTAAACTAAAAGGTCATACTCGTGGGAGGGAAAGAGACATTTTCATGCATTGAACTTTCATGCAGTCGTTAAAAACTCTGAAGTTCAACAGGCTAAACCTTAACAGCGAGACATCAAAATTGGCATATTTATGCTTTTAAGCCCTCCGTAGGGATGTTGTTTACATTGAACACTCATATTCGAATACACCCACCTTTACGCAAGTTGTGTTTATTTATCTGTCACGCTTTGCTTTCAGTTCTTGTTCCTCGTTTTGGGTAATTCCAATTACCATCCTCTTGAAACAAATGAGTTTTTTCCGCCCGACATGATAATGAAAGATAATGCTGCGGATTATCTAGCATTTAGCAACTTTTCAACAACACAGCAGCATTTCGGGCATCTATCTTTTTAAAAAGCATAGATGTATAAGCAGAATTCTGTAGAGATTCTCCATCATCCAGGTCATGGTTGTCCCAAAGGTGCTTTTTCAGGAGGCAATTGGACTTCCTCATTTTTTCTTTGAAGATGTTTCACTTCTCATCCAGGAAGCTTCTTCAGCTCTGACAGGAAAGGGGGGAATGGAAGGATACTTAAGGAATATACAATTTTGGATGGACACCCTTTGAATGGTGTGGGAGTATATATTTCCAGAGGAAAAACTGCAGACTACAGAACCCAGGAGCACTACTCAGGTGACCCTGAGGACACAGATAACTCTCCAATGCCTCAACAAACCACTAAAAGGATTCAGATTACCAGCTGTCTACAAGATTGGTCCCATCACTCCTGATTTCCAAAGATACCTCAAGACCTAGTTGTGCCAGCAGACCAGGGGGACTCCAGAGAATGGGTGAACTCACAAGGAGCTCCCTTATAATTAACATCCTTCTGCCTTTTTCTGTTTTACTTTTGTTTTCAAAATTTCAAATTCTTTTCGTAATTATTATATAATAGTTTTAACTACTGATTGCCTTATTTATTTACTGATTCTATTGGACTGCTGTAGGCCCAGAGTCACTTTCCTTGAGATGAGTAGCAATATAAATATGAATAAATAACTTAATTAATAAACAAATAGCTGCCCACTGAAAATGTTAAGAAGTTGTCCTGCATTATTAGATAACTTAGCGCTGTGATGGCACAGCAGTTAGAATGAGGTATTGCAGGCTAACTCTGCTGATTGCCAGCAGTTTAATCCTGACCGGCTCAAGGTTGACTCAGCCTTCCATCCTTCTGAGGTGGGTAAAATGAGGACCCAGATTGTTGTGGGGGGGACAATATGCTGACTCTGTAAAGCACTATGAAGTGGTATAGAAGTCTAAGTGCTGTTTCTATTTCTATTTGAAACTTAACTCAAGAAACAGAAGAAATGTTAATTGGAACAAAGTTATCTAATTTCATATGATTTTTTTTTTTCAAAATAGATTTACCAATCTCATTAGTTCACTATTGAAAAAATATCAAGGTTTTTAAATGTAGAAAAGTCTCATTCTATTTTTTTCCCTTGCTCTTTAATAAGTTGAAAATGTCACAGCCATTGGTGGTAAATATCACTGAATGTTTGTGTATATGGTTCGGTTTCTATGATAATTTTATACAGATTAAATAATTTTCATTTTTACTTGTATTATTTAATTTTAGAAAAGAAAGCAGTAGAAACCATTTTAACCCTAAAAGTATTACACTCTTTAACACTGATTGGAATTTATGTATCACAATTGCCTTTTTATTTTCTTCTAGCCCTGATGCATGCAAAACTACTTTTCATGGGGTAACTCCAAATTATTATTTAAAATAGTTTTATTATAACAACATGGATAGGAAATGGTCAGATTAAGCTTCTGATAATTTCCACCCAAAACAAAAAATACAGAATATTTTATATTATGGTGTTATTCTAAAGAATACAAAAAGAGTCAGATGTTTTGTAAAAAAAAATGCCTAAAAAAATAATTAGAGATTAGTCCAAATTCTGTCATGAGAATTCATTATTATTATTTTGGTTTGTTTATTATTATCCTTATGCAGACAACAGTGTGAAATCACAGATGCCACTTCCTTTGTTGATGTTGGCTATAATATATATGAAGTTTTTTTCCAGGAACCTAGGAAAATGATACAATATGATGTTTTGGATGACTTACTAGTGTTTACCAGCAAAACTATTCTTGAAATATGCCCCATTCTTGCATGATTGGGGGGAGCTGCACAGGCCATGGAAGAGCATTATCTAAATCCACTTCAAGAATGAAGTCCTTCTGTGACCCAGAGCAGCCTCAAGTAGGCCAAAGGGGCCTGTCAACATGAAGAGAAAACTGCCTGAAGGGATTCCACACATGATTGGTTTCTATTATTTTAAAATAAATGAATATGCAAAGAATTGTTTCATTTTTGTCCTGAGTTGGGCTGACAGCCAACAGAGTCAAGTTAGGCATTTTCCAAAGTTTTGACATTCCAAGCCCAAAAGATTCACCCTCACTATCTTAGGAGGTCGTAATGTATCAGCATAATCTACGTGCAGATCCAAATGTGCTTTCACCAAAAGACTTTTTAAATTTATTTTTCTCTGAAAAAGTTTTGCTTCTCATCCAAGAAATTTCTTGGAATAAATGAATTAAATGAACTTGAAATTAAATCTCATGAAAGAAATCTCATGTGGAAAGCACTGTTAGTGTGGTTTTTTTTTTTTTTTTAAAAAGAGCAATAATAGCCTTCCAAGCAGAGCACCCCAGAATATTGTGCAAGTGAATAAAAGAAATCTTAACTACTTGCACATTTACTTTTTTATGAGAATTTGCACTGAACCTGACTGTAGTTGGTTCACATGTATGCCAAACATCAACAAGATTAAGTAAGGCAATAAGAACATGACAATAATGATATAATTCAATATTACCCTCTATTAACATTCACTCATGCTGAGGACCAGCTAGCCATGCTAATAAGAGTCACACGAATAAGATCATGTCACACTGACTATGGCCTGAACAGAAGAGATTGACTCTAAGCTCTACACTGGAGTCTCTAAACTGAAGATAAGCAGAGGCTTTGGGTAAGGTTTTAAAATGCTGTCTAATAAAGTTACTATAATTAGCCATGTATTGGGCTTCTCATAAGGGAGACCACTGAGCTGGGTTGATAAAGCTAATGCGAAAAGTTGGATTTTTTCCTGATTTTTGGACCAACCTGAGAAAATGCAGAAGGTTCCTTTTCTGTGCTCATTCAGAAAGATAGGTTCAGTTTTGCTCTTTGTCAGCAAATTTGGGTTGTTTACTCTAAATAATGGTTTACCTGGCAATAGCACTTAGCAGCAGCATTTAGCTTTACGCCCCCCTCTAAGTGGTTTACAGAATCAGCCTATTGCCCCCAACAATCTGGCTCCTCATTTTACTGACCTCGCAAGGATGGAAGGCTGAGTCAACTTGGAGCCTGTCAGGATCGAACTGCCGCCAGTCAGCAGAGTTAGCCTGCGATATTGCATTCTAACCAACAATGCCATCACAGCTCTAAATTGATCAAGGATTGTTATTTATTTATTATTTGTAATTCTAAACTTTATTATTTTACTTTGTTCTTCTATGCCGAACATTGTTACACCTATCTACCTCATAACAGAATTGGAAGAGAGCAATTGGTGAATTCAGTCCATCCTGATTGTTTAAATTATCCACAGAATACGGTCATCCAAATTCTGCTTGAACATATGTCGAGATAGAGAGCTCATCTTTTTGCTTCGTACTTGATTCTACTACTATATGGATTTTAGAAAAGCACACATTCAGTTATAATCTTTGGTAAAAAAAAATATTTTTCCACGTTCTGTTGCTTTGGAATGATGGAGAACAGATCTTGACCACTGTGGTATGACATTTAAAAAAAAAAACACTTCAAGGGTGTTATCACATCTTCCTCTATCTTCCCTTATCAAGATGAAATATTTTAAGATTTTTCCAATTCTCTCGCTATGATTTAGTTTCTAATTCAATGATCATTCTCATTTCCCTTTCTGAACCCACTCTAGCCTGATTATGTATTTCTCAAATGCTGGAAACAGGTTTTTGAGGTGGTATCTAACCAATGCAGAATAAAGTGGAATAATTATTTCTTATGATTTAGAAATTACATTGCTGTGTAATTTCTAAATCATGAGAAATAATTGTTCCACTTGATTGCATATTATGCATATTAAAAAACATTTTAAATTGCACTTGCCTTTTTTTTTTGTAGCTACATTATGCTACTCATAATTCTGTTTGCAATCAACCAGCCATTCAAGGTCTTTTTTGGGAAATATTATTTCCAAACTTTCCCATTTTATACCTGCGCTTTTGATTTCTGTTCCTAAATTAGGTATCTTCTCCATCAAAAAAAGACAGAAAAAAACAGCAAGAAAGGGAGAAAAAACTTTCCCTTCAGAAATCCGTCTACAATTCTACATTTCTGATGGATATTGCATCATTTTGAAGATGCTTGCAGAACAATTTATTTTGGAGGTACTGTAGACTCTTCCCATGATCAATGTCAGACTGAGTGCTCTATAATGCTCCAGATAAATCTTTTTCCTTTTTTTTTCATAAAGTTTTTATTATTTTTCTTTTTAACACATTGTCTCATTGCGCAAACAAAGTTGTTTCCAGGCATCATTTACATCCATCCAATTCATCATTATTCACAGGGCTTTTTATTTTAATATTTTAACAATCAAAATCAAGATACTTCATATTGTATATAACCATCATTCAATATAATGTTTCCGTTTATCTTAGCAGAAATTAAATATCCATTACTCGTTAATAATTATTTTTTCCTAATATCTATCATTAACAACACTCTCTAATCATCTTCATTTTATAATTATTCTAATCTATATTTCTATTTCTATCTCAATCTTATCCATATGTTGGAAGGAATATCTTTCTGGGTTCAGTTCCAAGTGGGGAAAAACACTCTGGAAGCATGGAGGCTGTTTGGAA
>JANHGC010005067.1:87463-99175 GCA_027560395.1 Boaedon fuliginosus | reverse complement strand
ATAGATAGATAGATAGGTAGGTAGGTAGGTAGGTAGGTAGGTAGGTAGGTAGGTAGGTAGGTAGGTAGGTAGGTAGGCGAGCGAGCGAGCGAGCGAGTGAGTAAATAAATAAATAAATAAATAAATAAATAAATAAATAAATAAATAAATAAATAAATGTGTTCCAAAGCGGGGAGGAATTACTTAAAACCAATTTGGGTCACCAAGATACAAAAAAGATGTAGAGGCCCTAGAAAGAGTGCAGAGAAAGAGCAACAAAGATGATACGAGATCTGGAAATTAAACTGAATGGTTACAACTAATAGTTATATGCCTAAAGAAGAGAAAGATTAGGGGTGACATATAGCTCTCTTCTGGTACTTGAGGGGCTCTCACAAAGAAAAGGAGGTTGGTTTATTTTCCAAAGCATTGAGGGTAGGGCAAGAAACAAGTTCATCAAATCCAGCCTGGAACTAAGGAAAAATATCCTGACAATAGTGAGAACAATTAATGAATTGCTTGCCTCCTAGATTTGAGGGTGCTGGTTTTCAAGAAAAAACTAGACAAGCAGTTGAACCAGAAGACCCCCAACTCCCTTCCAGCTCTATGTTTCTATTCTATCCTAACCCATCCAATATTCTGTCACTGGACCCTTTGCCTCTTAATAAGTGATTGAAGGGAAAATGTTTAAGCCAGTTCCACAGCTCCAAGAGTTTGAAAATCCCTGTCTTAGACTATCCCAGAGCACCTTTTGCCAAGACACAAAAAACTTTTAATTCAGCACCCATAGCCTAAAGACAGGAGAAGCCTGGCAATATTAGCTGAACTAACTATATTTTGTTTTATTTCTATTTATTTCAGTGCAACTACACTTTTATACTTCAAACATTATTCTCAAACCACCCGGGATAGGCTTAGTTTGAAAGAATGCGGCTTTCTTAAATTCAGCCAATCACTGAATGGTTGCTTGTATATTTACTAACTCTTACATTACAATGAAGCATGTTTTTGCCAACTTTTAATTTTTTTTCTACCACAGGAGATATTTCTCCCTGCCCCCTTTAAAATTAATATCACAAAATGACATTTTAGAGTAGTGCTGAAATCCACATACAATGTAGGCATGGTTGTTCCACCCACACCCCAAGAAATAAATCAACAATAATTCTTCTTGGCAGAAATAGTGGAAAACTTAAAAGTAAAAAGACTTGGGTTTTTTTGGCAACTCACCATTGCCACCATGTGTCCAGAAATCAATACTGCATGAAACATTATTTTTACCTCAAGAGTCACAAAACATGTTTTTTTAGAGGGGGGCGGGAGAAGACAAGTGACAAACCGGTACTTAAATCATAATCTGGTCATGTACACATAAACATGAGTTTATGTTATTGGTATCCCTGCCTAGAACTTCCTTATGTGCCCTTTTTGGTATTTTTGGGTTGTTTCACTAAAAAAATATATTTCGGAAGCAATCAGATAATGGACAGATAGATCCATGTTTATTACAATTCAATTTCTTTATGGTAGCATTTTTTTTTCTTATTGAGGGGAATTGTTTTTTGGGTGCTAGGAGTTTGGGCCTTATACAGAAGTGTATAGAGCTTCTAAATAAAACAGCAAGATAGATGTTTTGCAATATGTCAACATTGAAAACCAAACAATAAAACACAAGCCACTTTGCATTTCTCCTGCCATTTCAGAGACTGCTAGAAGGTATGTACTGAAGACACTCAATTGCTTAATAATTCAGGAACAATTGGAAGGGAGCATCTTTCATAGCTTCAACTATATTTTCAGCTGTGTTTTTCTGCTTTAAATGTGGATATCAATCTGTTGTCAAGCCTTGTCACTTCTCTCTGCTGCAACTTTCTACCTATTCATCACTGACCCTTCAGTTACAGCATGCCTCACCTTAACCTGGCTGTCACTTGCTTTGACTTCTGCAGCCTTCCCAGCCTTTCCTCTACTACACATTATTGTTCTTACATTTTTTTCAAAATCTTACTTTAAAATATTTCACCGCTATCATTCCAATTACAGAGACTTTCCTCATCAATCATATGTTTTCTATCACTTTCTACATCTCTGACAAATTATGATTATCTTTCAAATCCTTGCACATTCCATTATATTTCTTAATTATTATACTTCCCCTGTAGGTAGCTGTTTCAAAAAGGTATGAGTTCACTTAAGCATATCATTGTGACCTGTGAGTCAGTTCTTTTATTATTACTCTCATTTCTGAATGGAGGATTAATGTTGACAGTTATTACTTGCTAAGCGTCTCCTGGAGGAAGAAACATCCATAATCTCTGCTATGGTGATGGCACTACTCTGATAGCAGAAAATGCAAAGGATCTGCATACCCTAGTACTAAAATCAAAGAGCACAGTTGAAAAAAAAGGGGACTAACATTAAATATAAAGAAGACTACACTAATGACAACAGGTACAACAGCTGGAATTAGAATTGACATTAAAGTGTTAGAAAGCTTCTGCCTTTCAAACATCAAGAGTAAAGGAACAAACAATCAAGAAAACGCACCATAGAAGAGCACTTGATAGAGCAGCCATGAAGGCAGTGAAAAAAATTTTGGATGTTGTCTCATGTTTAACACCTAAAATTATCTAAATGACCTAAAGTACAAGTCATGGTATTCCTTGTGACTCTCAATGGAAGCGGAAGTTGGACTTTGAAGAAACAAGGTAGGCTAACTATGAATGCCTTTGAACACTGGTGTTAGAGAAGACTCCTATGGACAGCCAACAAAACCAACAGATCATTGAACAAATCAACCCAGGGGTTCTCACTCAAAGCACAAATGACTAGACTCAAATGATCCTTCTCAGAACACATTACGCGAAGACCTACTCTCTGGAAAATGCTTTAATGCTGGAGAAGGTGAAAGGAAAGAGAAGAGGATAGCCAGCAGCAAGATGGATGGACCCAGTTACCATGCTGGTAAATCCATCCTTGTAAGACATCCTGAAAGAAAGGCAGATTGTCATGGAGAAAATTATGTGGTTGCTTGTAATTCAAAACAACTTGTGAGTACTTAATCAATCGATCAAGGCCCCTCCTACTAATAACTTCTGTTCCAACTACTCCCAATCACACACCATCTCTTGCTCTCTACTGCAGTATGATCAATTCTCATTTGATGCCCATTCCCTTGAACATAGGCGAGGTATGTCCCTCTACTTTAGAGATGGGGATCTATGGCCCCTTTATCACGCGTGATCTCTACTTCTCCCTTCCAATTCCACTTCAGAACCCAAGGAGGATTCTCCAGATTATGTGGCTCTGCTTAACCACAACTTTGTTTTAAACAGTTAGCATCACTATCTCCTTTCTGCCATGTCTATATTCCAATGGTATTTGTTCATCTATTGCTTTGATGACACTGTAAACCTATGAGTTGCATTTGTTTATTTAAAAGGAACACATGCACTGACAGTCTTATGGTTACTGAAATTCAGACTTTACCAGCTCATATGATGTCACAACTTTCCACTTGGAGACATTTTCAGAAACCAGAGATGGAAAACCTACAGCCCTCAGATCACTTTCTGCCCACTAGGCCATCTGTCTACTCCCCAACCCTCAGTAATTGTAAAAAAAAAAAAAAAAGAACCAGATGTCCATTTCTTCACTGTAATATCAATAGTACAGGTAGTCCTCGATTTATGACATTTGGGACCAGAATTTCTGTTGGTGAGAAAGGGTTGTTAAGTGGGTCATGCCCAATTTTATGACCTTTTTGCCACTGTTGTGAAGTGAATCATGCTATTATTATGCAAAGCCAGCCAGGAAGGTCATAAATGATGATCAGTTGACTCCAGGATGCTGCAATCATCATAATTATATGCCAGTTACCAAGCACTCAAATTTTGATCACTTGATCATGCGGATGCTACGATGGTCATATGGGTGAGGGCTGGTGATAATAACTCACTTTTTTCAATGCCATTGTAACTTCAAATGGTCACTAAACAAATGGTCGTGAATTGAGAACTATTTGTATATCTCAGCTTTGGCTATTGCTCTTTAAACTGGAAAGGCAACGAGTGATTGAACCCAGGAAGAGCTATATTTGTAGGCTCACTTTTACAACTACATTTCAGTCACTTTACTGTTTTCCTTTTACAACATGAAAGGTAATTAAAACTGTTTTTGAAAATATCTCTCACGTGTGAAGTAATCTTGAGTCTTTATAATCAGACACAGATGAAAGTGAAAAAGATCCTATTTTCCTGAGTTGTACTAACTGCAATAAAACATCTAAACAGAAATTAAACAAACTCTAGCTCAGGGATGCACAACACACAACCTTTGGACAGCATACAGCCTACTGGCAGCTTTGTGCTATACTCCCCTCACACACACACATACCATTTTTAAAAATAGTACTTTTAGAGCTGCTACCAGTTCTATCACTTCCATTACTCTACCAGCGACAGAGCAGCTGGTTGGCACTCTTATTTTTTTGTATGTGGTCCATGAAGACTTTTAATTTATCAATGTGCCCCCTTTCCATCAATAAGTTGTACAAGATTCAGGATAGTTGGAAGACTGCAAAACAACCAGCAGTGTCCAAAATTTAATCATTTTTTTTCAAATCTAATATACATTGTGAATGGCATAAATGAATCTGAACAGGGAGGAAAGAAAGGTAAAGCATTTGGCAGGCATTTAATTGAATTCGAATATGATATTATATTTTAGCTTTGGCAATATGAATCAAAATGATTCTTTGATTTGTTAATGCACTATATTCACTTTTCCACTAGGTGGAGTACCAGACCTACAATCAAGATTGCAGAGCTTTTAAATGTAAGCAACTGACTCATAGCTACAGTTTACTGATTTCTCCGAAACTGGGAATATTACCTAAAGTTTCAGGAAGATTCCTTCACATTTTCACAATGTTTATTGCTTGCTTTAACTCTTCTTCTAACTCTGATGCTCCCATAGGAAGAATACAAAATAACGCGTGACCAAGAATCTTAACAATTATCAGCTTATGTACAGTTTTTTAAAACGCTATAGAAAATATTGTGGCAAACAGTTTTTATAATATTTTGTGATATTCCTATGCAAAAAGACATAACGGTTGCTAAAAGTTCCTCTGAATTTGTTTAAAGAGAGCCAAGAACATTTTCTGGTCCTAAGCTATTACAACAGATGTTGCATATAATCACCAAAATGAAACTTTGATTTTAGATTTTAATGACCAGAATGACTTTTTATAGAGATGGTTGAAATGTTCGGAAATGTAAAGCAAAAAATTGGGGTTGTAACTTTCTTTTCTTTTTGTATTCTGCTGCACTAAAAAAAGTTGGAAGTCACTTCTCCTTTTCTTCTTTTACCTTTCTCTCTGCACCTCTCTTCTTTCCTCTTTAACTTTCCTAACTTTTATTTCTATTTCTATTTTATTTTATAAAAAACTTGGATAAGTAATGTCCATACAAAAATGGACAATTCAGTTTGGCGAAAAGAAACAAAACAATTGCTCATCGGTTCTGCTTAACATGCCAGTATTCAAACCTTGGTCCTAGCAAACCAGCTTCAGCCTAGCATATAACATGTAAAATGCATTTTATAGCAGTGCCGGCTGTTTCTCTTGTGTCAAGAGCAGTATCTCGTATAAAAGGAAATACATTTCAAAGGACCAGGGTACATTTACAATTTAATCTAAAGACTGGTTTGACTGTTTCACAAGTTTTCACATTCCTCCAGGCTTAAATAAAAGCAGGTAGGTACAGGAAATCAATGTGGAGGCTGAGCTATTTGACTGCTTCCATTCACTAGCTGACACAGCCTCTGGCAAGTTAGGATCTAGTTTGATCCTGGTGTTTCTAAATCAAAAACTCCTTTGTGAAAGGAATACACAGTAAATGCTAATACAAAGTATTTCCCAATTTCCCCAAGCTTAGGAATTTCCCTCCTGGGCTGGGTTTGGGAAAAAACTCTAATGTTTTCTTTCTTTATCTGGTTGGCTGGTTGTTAGAATAGTTGGCCAAATGAAATCTAATGGAAGGCTCAAAAACAACTTAGCTGATGCGGATCCTGTTTAACTGTAGTTGAAATTTGAATTGAAACATAAATTATTTCCTCTTCTCAACCATGACCCCTGTCTCCTTTGGATTAATATTTGTGGCTTTTCAAAATCTAAAACACCAGCTAAATTGTGACATTGCACTCTTTATTAGCGTGATGCAAAGGTACTGGGTTTTGCAATCTGGTATCAAAGGAACGTCTGCTGAGCCTACTGTCTTTATTCAAGTAAAAGTTAGGAAACATGCGAAGAACTTAATCAGCCACAAAAGCCAATAGCTGACGTTACAGATCTCTTGAAGGGTGTATGTTGTGCTCAGGGCAACTACCCTTTCCCCCTGAAAATACGACCTCCCCTGTAAGTAAGACCTAGCTTGATTTTACATGTGCTCCCAATATACATGTGCCCCTAACTAATAGGTTAGTCAGTAGATGACATTCCCTGAAAATAAGACTTGGTCCCTTTTTTGGTGGCAAAAAAAAAAAAATAAGACAGGGAAACACGGTAGTAACTATGCTCTGCTAAGATCTCCATAGGAAAGACCCGGTCCTAGTTCACTCACTGTGACAGTTCAAAAGTTGCTTTCTGAAAAAAACAACAAAGTGATATACACTTCCAAACAAAAAGCAGCTGAGAGGGAAGCACAAAGAAAAAAAGAGTTTTAGAATGATCTTTAAGGAAGCCTTAAAAGTCCTACCGGTATTAGAACCCACATTTTTTCCCAAGGACTTGCAGATCATATAACAGGAAAGAATTCTTTCCTCCCTGCAACTTGTTGCAGCCAGTGTTCTCTATTTTTGAAGGACTGGCTTTATATAGTACTTGTTCCTCTTAATAGTTTAAACTCGTCTGGTTTTTTCCATTATGTGGCACCGAGGGGATTTGAGTGGGACTGGTAGGAGGGTGGGGATTCTAGCTCTACAAGCAGGAGCAGAGTAGAACCAGTAAATTAGTTGTGATATCATAACTAAGGAAATATTTGAAGTAGAAAAAGTAGTAGCACAGGCAGGTGAGGCAATAACAATTGCATATGCTATACCTCTATCAATGCATATGGCAGCCCTTCCCAATTTGATACCTATCTAATTCAGGGAGCTAGTGCTTTAACATCTCTATATGTCAGTAAAGCAATGCATGCTGAGAAAATCAGGTAGAATGGGAAAGAAACTGAGACGTTTTGGAAGGCATAAATATAATAATGAATCAACAGCAGACTTCAGGTCAATTTTTGGCCAATTGGGCAGAACACTAGAAAATGGAAACCGAGGCTGCACCATGTAGTTAGAAGAGCTGATAAGAATGAGAAATTGCAGGTACCCCTTGTCTGTACATGTTGCTGGAGAAAAGGCTAGAGAAGGCTAGAGAAGGGTTTAATATGTTCCAGTTTGATGAGGTTTCTGATAAACAAAAATTCCAGGTATTGTTTGGAAAATTTCGTATTTACTTCACTTCAATAAAAATATTGCACAAAGGAACGCATAAAACAAAGAGGAGGTATTGATCCTATTTAGAGTTTAAACTTTTAGCACAGTCTTAGGAGCTTAGAGAATTATGCAACTCTGATTAAAGACTATGTAGCATACAGAATAAGATCTAAAAGAGTAAGAGCAAAACTCTTAAGGATGAACAATTTAATGATGAAACACAGTTTTGATGTTTGTGGACCTGAGGAGTGACTATGTCAATTAATAATGAGGTATATCTATATGGTAATAGAACATCTATGTGGAATAGAAAAATGTGCTTAGCAAAACCAGTATCTCAGAAGGGAGTTACACTATTAATTAACTAAATCCAAAGATTGGAAGCATCCAAATTTGAGGTACAGATTTTATCATTCTAAAAGGGAGTGCCCAGATGTTGGTAAAAAAAGAATGTAAAAAGTCAATTGATTTTGCAAAATATGTAGAACTAGTGGCACGATACATATGTTACATACAAATTTTATAAAGCATCAACCACCTTGAAGATTTATTTATTTAACTTATTTGTTAAATTAATTTGCTGTCTGTCAAGGTTTGTTTGTTTATTGTTTATTACATTTTTATGCCGCCCAATTCCCGAAGGACTCTGAGCGGCTTACAACATGGATAGCAATAGCACTCAGATGTTACATACTGCTTATCAGAGCTTTACAACACTCCCCAAGCAGTTACAGAGCCAGCCTATTGCCCCCACAATCCGGGTCCTCATGTTCTGCTTTTTACCAGGACAAGTGGCTCATCTTTTCCTACGCTTCCTAAACATCTATCATCTTGAATACCAGGGATGCTCTACACTCACCACAGGGCTCTGCCTTTGAACCTTATTCTCCCTTCCCTGAAAACTCTCTTTCCCCAGAATGATATTGATTGTGAACAGCAAATACCTTGAACCCAAATGAACCCTTTTTGTTATAAAAGCAAAATGCCTCTCCCAACCTGCTTCCTCTAGATAGTCATTTAATGGCATCCAAATGCAAGGCCAGCTAGGTGAGCCTTTTCCCACTGAACACGTAGAAAGAAGGAAAGAGAGACGGTTTCATATATTTCTTCATAGCATTTCAGTCTAGTTTGGCCTTGTAGAGGCATGCTGGATATGCTTGTTTGTCAGAGATACTTTTGCATGCGTAATCAACCCACGCAATTAACAGGTGTTTTCTTCCACACTGTGAAGGAAAGTTGTGTGACTGCTGTTGTACCAGTGAAGATACAAAACAATGGCATGTATACAATAACCAAACAAATAAATTGGTCAAGTTCTTATCTGCTCATGACATGTTCTGATTGACATCAAATGATGAAATGATAGTTGATCCATTTTGGACTTCTTAGAATCTTTGATTTTTTTAATGAAACCTAATTGATAGAAATAGCAGACATATACCACTTCATTGTGCTTTACAGCCCTCTCTAAGTGGTTTACCATGTCAGCATATTACCCCCAACAATCTGGTCCTCATTTTACCGACCTCTGAAGGATGAAACGCTGTGTCAACCTTGAGCCAGTGAGGATTGAACTCCTGGCAGACAACTGAATTAGCCTATCAGCCTGACCTCAATACCAGGAAAGATTCTGGAAAAGATAATCAACAACGAATCAGCAAACACATAGAAGCAAACAAAGTAATAACCAAATGCCAACATGGATTTGTCAAAAACAGATCATGCCAGACTAATCTTATTGCATTCTTTGACAAAGTGACAAAATTAATGGACCAGAGGAATGCTGTTGATATAATTTACTTGGACTTCAGTAAGGCATTTGATAAAGTAGACCATAACCTACTACTTGATAAAATAGAAAAGTGTGGGTTAGACGTTATTCCCACCAGATGGATTCGTAACTGGCTGACTAACCACATTCAACCTGTAGTCCTCAATGGAACTGCATCTACATGGAGGGAAGTATGCAGTGGGGTACCCTAAGGGTCTGTTTTAGGCCCAGTACTCTTCAACATCTTAATCAATGATTTGGACGAGGGGATAGATGGGGAACTCATCAAATTTGCAGACAACACCAAGATAACAGGCCAACACTCCAGAAGATAGGCTTAAGATACAGAGGGATCTCTTGACAGACTTTAACATTGGACACTATCTAACAAAATGAAATTCAATGGTGAAAAAAGTAAGGTCCTACATTTAGGAAAGAAAAACAAAATGTACAGGTACAGTATATGTGGTACCTTGCTCAATAGTAGTAACGGTGAGAGGGCTCATGGAGTCCTAGTGGATAATCATTTATATATGAGCCCGCAGTGTGCTGCAGCTGCCAAAAAAGCCAACATGGTTTTAGGCTGCATAAACAGAGCGATAGAATCAAGATCATGTGAAGTGTTAATAGCACTTTATAATGCCTTGGTAGGACTACACTTGGAATCCTGCATCCAGTTTTTGTCACCACGATGTTAAAAAGATGTTGAGACTCTAGAAAGAGTGCAGAGAAGAGCAACAAAGCTGATTAGAGGGCTGGAGGTTTAAACATATAAAGAACGGTTGCTGGAATTGGGTATGTCTAGTCCGATGAAAAGAAGGAGTAAGGGTGACATGATAGCAGTGTTCCGATATTTCAGGGGCTGCCACAAAGAAAAGGGAGTCAAGCTATTCTCCAAAGCACCTGGGGGTAGGACAAGTAGCAATGGGTGGAAACTAATCAAGGAGAGAAGCAACTTAGAACTAAGGAGAAATTTTCTGACAGAACAATTAATCAGTGGAACAACTTGCCTCCAGAAGTTGTGAATGCTCCAACATTGGAAGTTTTTAAGAAGAGTTTGGATAACCATTTGTCTCAGGTGGTGTAGGGTTTCCTGCCTAAGCAGGGGGTTGGACCTCCAAGGTCCCTTCCAACTCTGTTATTCTATTCTATAGCAGCCTGCAATACTGTATTCTAACCACTATGCCACCACAGCTAATTGATGAGATTGAGACAATTGGACCACACATTATAGAAATTTATACTAATTTGGGGCACAGAAACTTACACTATCCTAATCCCCCTATGTATTTATAATGTCTAGGAAAGATCAGACCTGGAATACTGCATCCAGTTTTGGTCACCACAGTGTAAAAAGATGTTGAGAGTCTAGAAAGAGTGCAGAGAAGAGCAACAAAGATGATTACGCGATGGGAGGCTAAGAATGGTTGCTGGAATTGGGTATGTCTAGTTTAATGATAAAAAGAACTGGGGGTGACATGATAACAGTGTTCCAATATCTCAGGGGTTGCCTCACAGAAAAGGGGCTCAATCTATCATCCAAAACACCTGAAGGCAGAGCAAAAGGCAATGGATGGAAACTAATCAAGGAGAGAAGCAACCTAAAAATAAGGAGAAATTTCCGGACAGTTAGAATAATTAATCAATGGAACGACTTGCCTCCAGAAGTTGTGAATGTAAGAAATGGAAGTGTACAGATCATCACTTCTAAACTCCTGGCTCCCTGAATGGGATTTTCCCATCTTTTTGCCAGGAAATGTTCATAAACTGGATCACAACATGTGCCTCCTCCTAAACATAACGATGGGTAACGAATCCATTGGCAAAGTCCATTTTGCTCTCTGAATACATGGATAGCTAACACTCACCCTAACTGGATTTTTCCCAAATAGGATTTTCCCATGTATTTTGTCAGGAAATGTACATAAGTCTGGATCACAAGATATGCCCCCTCCTAAACATAACAATGGGCTCCGAATCCATTGGCAATGTCCATTTTGCTCTCTGAATTCATGGAGAGCTAACCCTAAGCCTAACTGGATTTTTCCCAAATAGGATTTTTCAATGTATTTTGCCATGGAATGTACATAAGTCTGGATCACAAGGTATGCCCCCCCTAAAGATAACAATGGGCTCCGAATCCATTGGCGATGTCCATTTTGCTCTCTGAATTCATGGAGAGCTAACCCTAACTGTTAGCGGATTTTCCCCGAATGTGCATTTTCCCATGGGTAAATCCAGGAAATGTACATAAATCTGGATTACAAGATATGCCCCCTCCTTAACATAATGATGGGCTTGGAATCCATTGGCAGTGTCCATTTTGCTTTCTGAATTCATAAAGAACTAACCCTAAGCGTAAGTGGATTTTTCCCAAATGTGATTTTTCGATGTATTTTGCCATGAAATGTACATAAGTCTGGATGACAAGATATGCCCCCTCCTAAACATAATGATGGGCTCTGAATCCATTGGCG
>JANHGC010005067.1:77197-87363 GCA_027560395.1 Boaedon fuliginosus | reverse complement strand
ATTATTATTATTATTATTATTATTATTATTATTATTATTATTTATTAGATTTATATCCCGCCTCTCTTCACCCCTTCGATTATACTTGTGTTCAGCCAAATTAAAACATTTTTATAACACAGACATACCAGGTTTACAAAGCTCACAAGAGCAAACCTACATACTTCTTGCTCCAATACCAAATGCAATTTCAATTCCAATAATTTTTGCTAACAGTAAATAAACCAGTAATTCTCTGCACAACTGTTTATTTGGAATGAAACTTGAGATAGTCAGAATCAGGTTTAGGGAAAGAAGCTGATATGAAATAGATGAAAACAATGGTATGTTTGTCGAAATCACGGATTTAGAAAAACAATGGAGAAAGCAATTGCTAAATTGCTACTAATGATACTCCTATGCCCTTATATTTGCATCAAGAGTACTACATAAATCTCTAAAGGCTGTTAGCAAATTTACCTTTTTTACCTTCACACGTTGCATTTATATTTTCTGGGCCTTAGTAACACACAAAAGATTTTATTATAGGAATTCTGTGTGACATTCAATATTCTTCAAAAAAAATTATATGATTCAAGAACCAGAATGATATCAAGGGCTCCAAATATTCCCCCAGAAAAGGATGGGCAAGTTGAGGCCCCAGAACTACATATGGTCTCAACCCATGGTCTTCCTCCAACTTCTAAAACTTTCTCCACCATAATTATCTTTCATAGTTTTCTGCTACTTTGAAGAAAAGAACATACAAAGGCTCCAAAACAGGACTGCCCAAATTTTTTTTAAAGTTATCCCAAAAGTTCCTCTCCCCAAATCTAGTTTGGTTTACTTTATTGTCATTGCACCTCATACATCAAAATTAAATGTCATATTCAGTGTACATTTATAACTATAAAAAATAAAACACAAACACACATCCTTCACATTCTGTACAATTGAATTGAAAACCCCTGATATTCATTAATATTGGACTATAACATAGAATTCAGTATAGTTACTGCCCTGGGATAGAAGCTGTTTTCCAGCCTATTTGTCCTTGTTTTTATTATCCTGTACCATCTGCCAGGTGGTAATAGTTCAAAAAAAGGGTGCCCAGGATGAGATGAATCTTTAAGAATGTTTTGAACTTTCTTAAAGCAGCGGGAGCTATAAAGCTCTTCCAAAGAAGGGAGAGGGCAACCAATGATCCTCTGGGCAATGATGTTAACCCTCTGGAGCGCTGTCCTATCTGCCACTGTGCAATTGGCAAACCATTCACAGGTGAAATTTGTTAAAATACTCTCTACGGTGCAGGTAGAAGGTCACCAATAGCTTTTCATTCAGTTGTTTCTTAAGAAATCTCAGGTAGTATAATCTCTGCTGGAACCTTTTGGCCAGTGCTGCAATGTGAGTGCCAAATATTCCCTCAGAAAGGATGGGCAAGCTGAGGTCCCAGAACTAGATATAGTCCCAACCCATGGTTCCTGCAACTTCTAGAACTTTCTTCACCATAATTAGTTTTCACAGTTTTCTGCTTCTTTGAAGAAAAGAACATACAAAAGCTCCAAAACAGGACTGCCAGGACTGCCTGTTTTTTTTAAGTTATCCCAAAAGTTCCTTTCCCCAAGTCTAGCCTGGCGCATATATGTGACACTTTATTTTTGCCATCTCCCAGAATGTACACTGAAGTCTCACATCTTCAGTCCATCTTTCTAAGCCAAACAGGATTCCTAATCTAATTCTTTTATATCTTGATCTTACATTAATTTTTTATTTTACTTGGGTTTTCTTACTTTTCCTCCAGTTCATGTTCTTCCTTTGTAACCTCTCTGATGTAAACATTACTTTACCTGTTCAAAGTTTTGGCAGATGAGGTGAAAAACCAGAACACCTGCCTCTAGTCTGAAGGATCTGGTAACAGTCTAATGAAATAGTTGTTCTTCTATTCCAAAATAAGGACTACTACATCTTGAAATAATAATGGTAAAAAGGAATCTAGTCTCCACGTTCTCAGTTGTTCTCTTATTAATGAACTTTCATATTTCTTTCAAGTATTTTATTCAACTTGTATGATGCGTAGCTCATCTAGAAGCCCCTCTGAACAGCTTACAAGCACTAGTTTATATAATAAGGCCATGGGAGTCCTAAGTAAAACATGTTAAAATGACAAATTTGACAAGCTTTTACCTCACAGAAAATCAGCTATACAAATAATCATATATGAAGCATAATCCATATGAAAAAGCCATACTATATTTTCTCACAATCCACATGAAATTTTAGATTGCTGTTACTGCCTGTATTTGACACATGTATCATTCCACTTACCACAATCTACCTGACCTAACATTTCAAAAGGAAATAAATGAAGGGCAGGTTACTAAAACCTTATAGAAATGAATTATTTCAAATCTTTGTTAGGAAAACCTCTTTGCTGTTATTAAGTTCACAATCATCAATTTTAGTATATTTTTGTAGATACTATGCTACAAATCAGACATGAGGAATCTGTAATCCTTCAGAGATTGTGGAAATACTGCTCTTAGCAGCCCTCAAATTAGGTCTATTTAAGATTGAAGTTCAGCAGCTTCTGAGGCCCATAAGCTCTCCACCCTCTAAACCGTCATTATGCTTTCATGCTTGATTGAAAAGTCTTGTTGCCAACACATGGAATAGACATGGGTACATTATTGGGAAATGTATTGTTCTGCCAATTACTCAAGTTTCCCTTATAGCAGCAATTGAAAGAAAGTACTGCTCTACTAGCAGTTTCCACTGGCTTTTCCAGTTGCTGTTCTGAGGACTGGAAAAAAAGTTGGAAGGTGGAGATGCTTCTCAGACTCCTCACCAAGAGTCAGCTGGTCATCACACTGGGGGGGAAAACCAGATGGGAACTGAATTTATCCTATTTTAAGCCTGCAAGCAATGCTCAAAAGTTGCTGAAAAGCTTCCAAAAAGACACGTGCATGAGGAGGATGAGAGCAAAAAAAAACAAAACACTTAAATGTCACAGCAATCCATCAAGCAACGTTAATGAGAAGTGGGGCATTTAAGGTTAAGGGAGTACATCATTCAACACCTTTAACTGAAGGGCCAAAATGCTACTGGTAACATAAGTGATTTGGACTAGCTACTGTTTCTCAGCCCCAGCCTACTTCATTGGGTGGCTGTGGTGAGAATAGCATGAAGAGAAATCCCAATGTAAGCCCCTTTCAGTTTCTAAAGGAAAGATGGGAGATAAATCAATACCTGAAGCTAGAGCATGAAAGCAAAGGAGCACAATTCGGCACCAAAACCAGACTCTAGATGCAGAAGTCCAGTTCAACGTGCAGCCTAGCCGTTAGGAGAAATATTAGAGAATGGAGTGCTGCATAGACTACCTTGAGCCCCTGGAGGAAAAGTGGGATCTAAATCTAGAATTAAATAAATCTTAAGGAAAGTGTTACCTTTAACAGCTAGGAATTTTTTTAAGAAAAAAATTGAATAATAAACTTGTCATCTTTGTCAAATCCATTTTTAAGTGCAAAATAAGCTTCACAAAATCAGCAATGTAATCAAGGAAAATATAATTGGAGGCATACTAATTTAGAAATGCTTTAAGAACTTATAATCCCCATGATGTTGTTGAAAAACAATTCCCAACATCCCCGAGTATTAATTATAGTAACTCTGGGATGAGTTTATTATTCAGCAATATTTTTCCTTAGGGATTATGCACATTACAAATTGGTTTTTATTTTAGAGATTGCTATTATTAACAAAAGGTATCTTTCTTGACATTAGTTTTTTAAGAGGGGGCCATAATTTTCTTAATTTTTAGAAATAACTACCTACAAGTTCAGACAGGTAGTACCAAAGTATGCCATATCTATCAAGTATGACTTGAAGACTTCTCTTTATATGACATAATACTGTGCATGGGTTTCTTTCATTAGCTTCTGTTGTGAAAACAGAATTCTCCATAACTAGTGAAAAAAAAGTTGCCAGAGATAGTAGCTATCTTTTAGTATTAAGCAATAGCAAAACTTATGAATTGCGTGTTGTAATATTTGATTATTTATTGACTATCTGAACCTTAACTGAATGTACTGTACTACATACCTGGGTGGGATTCAGCCAGTTTGGATCAGTTTGGGTGAACTGGATGATAATTTTACATCTGGTTTGTCAAACCGGTAGTTGCAAGGACTGGCTGGCCCCGCCCACCCTATCCCGCCCCTCCGAGGAGTTTTGGATGCCAGGTAAGTGTAGGGTGGCTTGCTCCAGCAGGAGACCTTACATAACTAAGAAAATGCATCTTTCCCCATTGGGATCCATCTTGGAGAACACAATAGGAGGCATGGAAAAGTATCTGCACGTGTGTGGAGAGAAGTATTCACAACAATCTCTCACTTACTGATAATCACTGTAACTACGGAACTAGAGTTTCACTTCTCTTCTCTTGGTTATTTTGGTGCCTCTAACACAGAGGAGAAATTACCAGAATACCCCAGGCATTGCAACTACTCTCCCCTCCAGTAAAAAGAAAAAACCTAGACCAAAAACTTTATGCAATATTAAAAAGAATAGAAAAGGGGGCTACTATGTATTGTTTAATGGACTACTAAATTGGCAAAATGGGCTGCCTAATTGGTCACGCCCACCCAGTCACATGACAACCTGACCATGCCCACCCAGTCACATGATCACATAGCCACCCCACAGAACCAGTAGTAAAAAAAATTTGAATCCCACCACTGCCTAGACAGTCTACATTTGCTTTTCAACCATTAGTAAGCTGTGATCATTTTTAATTATGTTTTGCTTGTTATCCTGGTTCATCTTAGCCAAGACAAACAGTCTAAGTTACACAAATTATTCCATCTTATAATTAAGACAAAAATATTGTATTTTAGTCATGAAGGCAGTGCTATTATATTTCCAACTCCTTCTTTAAACAAATATGAGAGCATAATATTCTCACTGTTCAACAAATGTGCTAGTCTTTGGTCCCACAAAACTGGCTACTGTAACTTTCTGAGTCCAACTGACTTGTTGTAACAGAAATATATTAAATTTATTATGATCATTCACATACAGTAATACTTAAAAGAAGCCCATTACTGCTAATTCATACTGGCTTGATTAAATTTCACTTGCAGATCTAAAAATTTGCAAATCCCATTAATATACATTTCTCCGACATTCTTAAGTCAGGATGTAAGCCAACACCCATTGAACTGCCCCACTTTGCCTCAGCATGAGTGATGTTGTTACTGCAAATAAAAGTTGGGTAAATTTCAGAAAAGGAATGGTAGATGAAGGAAAACTTTTTCCTTCCCACCCAGCATCACCTTTTGACAAGAACAAAAATAACTATCTATCAATGAGTAACTTTTGATAGCCCTGATTAGGCATTTGGACAAGCCACTTGTCTAGTGTCTCTTGCATTCCAAATTAAAACTTTCATGGAGGTCAGCCACCAGAAACTCTTTTATTCATTTAATCAATTCATTTCATGAACATGACTCTGGAAGGCTAACAAATTTTAAGACTGTACAAATTAAACAATAATCAAAGACAAGGACAAACATCCTTATGGCCACCAAGGCAACAAGTAACCAGTCAAAAAAAACCAAACAGGTCTTAAGGGATCTCCAAAAGATCATCAAGTCCAGAATAACCTAATGATGGGTGCTTTGGTGTTCCAGGCAGCAAGTACTATGACATAAAGGCATGATTTCTGATGGGTGATGATGAAAACATGAGTGAATATGAGTGACAGCTTCCTGTTTCAGGAAAGGATATGACTGGAATTCAAAATGAAGGGGGATGAGGTATGTTTGCAGCATATTTAAGCACTTCATGAGAGCTGGACAGATCCTTGTCCCCAACTGTATCATTGCCAGTATCATTGCCAAATGTTGTAGAGTGTAGATCCTTTATATGGCAAAATTTGTATTGGGAGAAGAGAAGAAACAATAGCTTAGGCTGCCTCCACACCAAACTTGGGATAAGCCAAAGGTTATGTTTACATCCCTTAGAAATGGGTATCAATGGGTTTTCATACCACAATAAGTGAAATTTGATGATGAGACCTACATCTGCTTGGAAATACGTTTCAGTTTCAGGTAAACCGTAGATATACAACTGTTCTTAGCAAATGTTAGTAACGCTCCAATCCACCCTAAGAAAAATATTAGCACAAGCTTCCACACCTAGACACATTTCAGATGTGTGGACTTCAACTTCCAAAATTCTCAGCAATAGTATAGCCTAGTGAACCTAATATTTGAAGTTTTGACTTCTGAAGTTGAGGAAGTTTGCAACAGAAAATCTAAAGCTATAACCAGGCCCATCTTTTCTGAACTGAGGCCTTCCAGCTACATCGAAAATGTAACAGCCAGAATTGTCAAATATAGCAGCTTGAACAACTATGCTGGCAGGGAAGGAATTCCAAAGACCTAGTCAGTATTTCTTTTCAATGCTGTCATTACTTCCCTTTGTGTGAGATGCCCTTAAATAATCAATCATATTCAACGGTGAACCTGCCTGATACTCAGAATAAGACGTATTGGAAAATAAGACTAAATTGAGAAAAGCTATTTCTGTCTGGTTCCAATTCTCCTGTCCATGGACTCACTATATCTTACACCATGAAGTGTTGTTATTGTTATTGTTGTTGGCAAGCAGGATATCTCGTATGTCATAAGAAGTGGAGAAAAATTCAGTAACCACAGCTGTGTAAATGAAACAACTTTTGAGAAACTATGCACCTACTCTTTAGAGCCGTATAATTTAACTCCTTCAACAGTGGTAAATACAGTTAGCAACAGCAAGAACATAAATCTGCAACCACAGGAAGAAAAGATGCATATATTGTTTCCTTCTCAAATACCACTGTAAAATATGGTTTTCTTTGAACTAGCATCAACCAGGTCTCTGCAAAAGTGAAGGTGACAGGTCCCTCTCCCTATAAATTATATTCTAAATTTTCTTGACTTATGTAGGAATCCACAATTCCACACTAATAATTCATAAATCAACGTTTCTATTGGCTCAAAATAAATAAGGTCTTAGAAACAATGCGATATAGCAGCGGTGGCGAACCTTTTGCCGCCCTGCGTGCCAGAGGTCTGAGTGCATGCACAAGCGTGCATGCAGCCACATGCCCCTGCACTCCCCCCGTGCATGTGCATGTGTGCGCACAGCCCTCCCACCACCCCACGTGCTCTACTGCCCTTGTTTGGAAGCACAGCTGACTGTCGGATCAGCCGTGTTTTGGCTTTGGACCTGTGCGCGCTTGCGCACGGGGTGGGGGTGGTGTCGTGCGCGCCTGCATTGGCAGCGGGGAGGGTGAGGGGGGGTCACATATGCTTGCACGCACCATCACCCCACACGCATGCGTGTGCGTCTCCAGAGCCAGAACACAGAGGACTTCGGGCAGGTAGGCGGGCCCACTTTAACGACAGTGCGTGTGCCCAGAAGGAAGGCTCTGTGTGCCACTTCTGGCATGCTTGCCATAGGTTCGCCATCACTGCAATATAGATATGAGGATATTTCAGATTTCTGAGGAATTTCAGTCCAGTATTTTTAGTTGTTTGAAAACCCTATCAAAGCTTTTCTGGATCGCAAGAGTAGATTACCAAAGCATATCTCTCAATATACTATTACTAATCTAGATCTTCCACATAGATTTGTCAGTTTATTCAGTCCAATCTTCTGATCCATTCTACCTCCTAACATAATATGGTAGTCAAGAAAGTTGTCTTCCCTATTAATCCCTATTTGGAACGAGGCATTGCAGCACAATTTTGTTCCATAAAGCCAATATTAGATATAAAAAGCTCTAAATGAACTTGAAAGCCTTCACTGCAGCCTGCCAGTAAGTCAAATCTGTTCAAAAGTAAAATAGGCTAGTGCCACTGAAATTCTATTATTAAAAACACAATATTATTTGCAAAATGAACTGTGCATTGTGTCTGTACCCTTGTATATAATACACTTTTGTTCCCACTTTACAGGTTGAAGTTGTAGCCAAGAAAGAATGTTGTGGCTAGAGTCTATTGCTAAATCAGCCCTTTCAGATACAGATTATACAGATTAACAGATTAACAGAGTTGGAAGAGACCTTGAAAGTCATCTAGTCCAACATACACACACACGCCCAGCAGACCCTGCACCATTTTTGACATGGCAGTCCAGTCTCTTCTTGAAAACTTCCAGTGGTGAAGCTCCCACAACTTCTGAAGGCAAGCTGCTCCATTGGCTGATTGTTCTCACTTGTCAGAAAATTTCTCCTTATTTCCACCATCAAAATCAAGATCAAAAGCATAATGCCATCCCTTGGATTACAGCTACCCCTGGACCTTTTGTTCAAGATATTTGTGCTAAAAACTTTACACCTGATTGGATGACTTTGGCAAGGACTCCTTTTGCTGCCTAGCAAAGCAAGACTTTTAACTGAAAAAGTTTTCCAACAGCAACAAGCAAGTCCCCAAAACAAGCTCTGTAATGCAAGGATTCAAATATTCCAGCAACTCCACCCACCTCCAGCATCCATCAGGAATGTGAGCACTCATGTTGAAAAAGCAGAAGCCTGCAACAGAATTTAACACAGATGGCTAATGACAGGTTTGCACTGGTTGGTTTTAAATTCTGCACAATTTTTTTCTCTCTTGCTTTTTTCCAGCCCTGCCCTCTTAATCAGTACTGACAGAGACACTGTCACATTTTCCTAGCAAACTCAGTATCTTGCAAACATATACAGGGACAAATCTTTTTTCTAGTATAATTCATATGTACACATGCATTAAATGTATATCCCACCTTTCTTTCAGGAGCTCAAGGTAGTGTACATACCACTGTCTTCTACTTCTCCCACTCCAATTATGCAGATGGGCAGAGCACTCTCTTGGCCTGAGAGAAAATGATGGCCTAAACCTCCAAAGCAGAGATGTCAAACTCGTGGCCCTCAGGCTGGATGCGTCACACACTGGCCACACCCACCCACCCGGTTTAGCAAAGGGGGGGAAAGTCATGATACATCATGTGATGCCGCGGGTTTGTCAACCCTACTCCAAGGTAAGGGTTCATTAAAATCTGAGTCCTCCCCCTCCACTCCTAGTCCTAATACTGGTACTTTAACCACTATACTACCCTGATAAAATAATCAAGGATTGTCATTTTAAAAATGTAATTGTGTATGTGTGTATTGACTGAGTACATGCCATCAAGTTATCAACTCTTAGCACCCACATAGGTAGATTTTCTCCACGATTATCTGTCCTTAACCTGACCTTTCAGCTCTTTCATTAATCTCATTATCCATCCAGCCTGTTGCTGATTGTCATCTTTCCTTCCACCTTTCCCAGCATTGGAACCTTTTCCAGAGAGTAGAGCTTCACATAATGTATCCTAAGTAGGACAATTTGAGCGTGGAGATTTAAGCCTCCAGTAATTTGTTCAATGATTCATTTGTTTGTTTGTTTTGACTATCCAAAGTATTGTCAGGAGTGTGCTCCAATGCTAAAGTTCAAAGTATCAATATTATTCCTGTCCTATTTCTTCAAAGTCCCAGCAGCTTTTACTTCCACAAAGTGAAACAGGGAATACAATGACTTGCACCGTTCTGATCTTTGTAGGTAGAGTCACACTTCTTTTGAATATCTTTTATAAGGTTTTCATGGCTGCTCTACCAAGTGCTAGTTTGTTTCCTGCTTCTTCCTTTTCTGTTGATGGTTGAATCTAAAGGGCAGAAGTTGTCTACCACTTCAATATCTTATCAATTTTAAAGGTGGTTGTTCTACATCTTGTCATTAGTGTGGTTTTCTCTATATTTAATTTCTCTATAATTAATCAATGTACTTCTTGGGCTTCATTACTAGATCTTGCAGATCCTTTGCATTTTCGGCTATTAGCGGTCCTCAGCATAGCACAGGTTGGTGTTTCAAATGAGTTTCAGAACAATTGGGTACCACATTTGTAATCCATCATGGATTTTAAAGCCCTTCATGGCTTAGGAGCGGGATATCTTCGGGACCGCCTACTGCCACCACATGACTCCCATCGCCCCGTGAGATCCCACAGGGAGGGTCTGCTCCGGATTCCGTCGGCCAGGCAGTGCCGGCTAGAGGGTCCGCGGGCTAGGGCCTTCTCTGTGGCAGCACCGTCCCTTTGGAACTCGCTTCCAGTAGAGATTAGGACCATCC